>JAWPHD010022734.1:0-24200 GCA_037043455.1 Cyrtodaria siliqua | reverse complement strand
ATATATGTATAAGAACTGAATATATATGCGTAAGAACTGAATATATATGTGTAAGAACTGAATATATATTCGTAAGAACTGAATATATATGTGTAAGAACTGAATATATATGTGTAAGAACTGAATATATATGTGTAAGAACTGAATATATATGCGTAAGAACTGAATATATATTCGTAAGAACTGAATATATATGCGTAAGAACTGAATATATATGCATAAGAACTGAATATATATGTGTAAGAACTGAATATATATATGTAAGAACTGAATATATATGTGTAAGAACTGAATATATATGTGTAAGAACTGAATATATATGCATAAGAACTGAACATATATGCGTAAGAATTATATATATATGCGTAAGAAGTGAATATATGTGTAAGAACTACTGAATATATATGTGTAACAACTGAATATATATGTGTAACAACTGAACATGTATGAGTAAGAACTGAATATATATGCGTAAGAAGTGAATATATATGTAAGAACTGAATATATATGTGTAAGAACTGAATATATATGTGTAAGAACTGAATATATATGTGTAAGAACTGAATATATATGTTTAAGAACTGAATATATATGCGTAAGAACTGAATATATATGTGTAAGAACTGAATATATATGCGTAATGTACTGAATATATATGTGTAAGAACTGAATATATATGTGTAAGAACTGAATATATATGTGTAAGACCTGAATATATATGCGTAAGAACTGAATATATATGTGTAATAACTGAATATATATGCGTAAGAACTGAATATATATGTGTAAGAACTGAATATATAAGTGTAAGAACTGAATATATATGTGTAAGAACTGAATATATATGCGTAAGAACTGAATATATATGTGTAAGAACTGAATATACATTCGTAAGAACTGAATATATATGCGTAAGAAGTGAATATATATGTGTAAGAACTGAATATATATGTGTAAGAACTGAATATATATGTTTAAAAACTGAATATATATGCGTAAGAAGTGAATATATATGTGTAAGAAGTGAATATATATGTGTAAGAACTGAATATATATGTGTAAGAACTGAATATATATGTGTAAGACCTGAATATATATGCGTAAGAACTGAATATATATGCGTAAGAACTGAATATATATGCGTAAGAACTGAATATATATGTGTAAGAAATGAATATATATGTGTAAGAACTGAATATATATGCGTAAGAACTGAATATATAAGTGTAAGAACTGAATATTTATGTATAAGAACTGAATATATATGCGTAAGAACTGAATATATATGTGTAAGAACTGAATATATATTCGTAAGAACTGAATATATATGTGTAAGAACTGAATATATATGTGTAAGAACTGAATATATATGTGTAAGAACTGAATATATATGCGTAAGAACTGAATATATATTCGTAAGAACTGAATATATATGCGTAAGAACTGAATATATATGCATAAGAACTGAATATATGTGTAAGAACTGAATATATATGTGTAAGAACTGAATATATATGTGTAAGAACTGAATATATATGTGTAAGAAGTGAATATATATGCATAAGAACTGAACATATATGCGTAAGAATTATATATATATGCGTAAGAAGTGAATATATGTGTAAGAACTAAAGAATATATATGTGTAACAACTGAATATATATGTGTAACAACTGAACATGTATGAGTAAAAACTGAATATATATGCGTAAGAAGTGAATATATATGTGTTAGAAATGAATATGTATGCCTAAGAACTGAATATATATTCGTTAGAACTGAATATATATGCGTAAGAACTGAATACATATGTGTAAGAACTGAATATATATGCGTAAGAACTGAATATATATGTGTATGAACTGAATATATATGCATAAGAACAGAACATATATGCGTAAGAACTGAATATGTATGCGTTAGAAGTGAATATATATGTGTAATAACTGAATATATATGTGTAAGAAGTGAATATATATGTGTAAGAACTGAAAATATATGCGTAAGAACTGAATATATAAGTGTAAGAACTGAATATATATGTGTAAGAAGTGAATATATATGTGTAAGAACTGAATATATATGCGTAAGAACTGAATATATATGTGTAAGCACTGAATATATATGTGTTAGAACTGAATATATATGTGTAAGAAATGAATAAATATGCTTAAGAACTGAATATATATGCGTAAGAACTGAAAATATATGTGTAAGAACAGAATATATATGCGTAAGAACTGAATATATATGTGTAAGAATTAAATATATATGCGTAAGAACTGAATATATATGTGTAAGAACTGAATATATATGCGTAAGAAGTGAATATATATGCGTAAGAACTGAATATATAAGTGTAAGAACTGAATATATATGCGTAAGAACTGAATATATATGTGTAAGAACTGAATATATATGCGTAAGACCTGAATATATAAGTGTAAGAACTGAATATATAAGTGTAAGAACTGAATATATATGTGTAAGAACTGAATATATATGTGTAAGAACTGAATATATATGCGTAAGAACTGAATATATATGCATAAGAGTTGAATTCATAAGCGTAAGAACTAAATATATATGTGTTAGAAATGAATATATATGCGTAAGAACTGAATATATATTCGTTAGAACTGAATATATACGCGTAAGAACTGAATATATATACATACGAACTGAACATATATGCGTAAGAACTGAATATATATCCGTAAGAAGTGAATATATATGTGTAAGAACTGAATATATATGCGTAAGAACTGAATATATATACATAAGAACTGAACATATATGCGTAAGAACTGAATATATAAGTGTAAGAACTGAATATATATGTGTAAGAACTGAGTATATATGTGTAAGAACTGAATATATATGCGTAAGAACTAAATATATATGCGTAAGAACTGAATATATATGCGTAAGAACTAAATATATATGTGTAAGAAGTAAATATATATGCGTAAGTACTGAATATATATGCGTAAGTACTGAATATATATTCGTTAGAACTAAATATATATGCGTAGGAACTGAATATATATACATAAGAACTGAACATATATGCGTAAGAACTGAATATATAGGCGTAAGAAGTGAATATATATGTGTAAGAACTGAATATATATGTGTAAGAACTGAATATATATGCGTAAGAACTGAATATATATGCGTAACAACTGAATATATATGTGTAAGAACTGAATATATATGAGTAAGAACTGAATATATATGTGTAAGAACTGAATATATATGCTTAAGAACTGAATATATATGCGTAAGAACTGAATATATATGTGTAAGTACTGAATATATATGCGTAAGAACTGAATATATATGTGTAAGAACTAAATGTATATGCGTAAGAACTGAATATATATGTGTAAGAACTGAAAATATATGCGTAAGAACTGAATATATATGAGTAAGAACTGAATATATAAGTGTAAGAACTGAATATATATGTGTAAGAACTGAGTATATATGTGTAAGAACTGAATATATATGCGTAAGAACTGAATATATATGCGTAAGAACAGAATATATATGCGTAAGAACTAAATATATATGTGTACGAAGTGAATATATATGCGTAAGTACTGAATATATATGCGTAAGAACTGAATATATATTCGTTAGAACTAAATATATATGCGTAGGAACTGAATATATATACATAAGAACTGAACATATATGCGTAAGAACTGAATATATAGGCGTAAGAAGTGAATATATATGTGTAAGAAGTGAATATATATGTGTAAAAACTGAATATATATGTGTAAGAACTGAATATATATGCATAAGAACAGAACATATATGCGTAAGAACTGAATATATATGCGTAAGAAGTGAATATATATGTGTAAGAAATGAATATATATGTGTAAGAACTGAATATATATGCGTAAGAACTGAATATATAAGTGTAAGAACTGAATATATATGTGTAAGAACTGAATATATGTGCGTAAGAACTGAATATATATGCATAATAGCTGAATATACATGCGTAAGAACAGATTATATATGCGTAAAAACTGAATATATATGTGTAAGAACTGAATATATATGCGTAAGAACTGAATATAAAAGTGTAAGAACTGAATATATATGTGTAAGAACTGAATATATATGTGTAAGAACTGAATATATATGCGTAAGAACTGAATATATATGCATAAGAGCTGAATATATATGCGTAAGAACTAAATATATATGTGTTAGAACTGAATATATATGCGTAAGAACTAAATATATATTCGTTAGAACTGAATATATATGCGTAAGAATTGAATATATATACATAAGAACTGAACATATATGCGTAAGAATTGAATATATAAGCGTAAGAAGTGAATATATATGTGTAAGAACTGAATATATATGCGTAAGAACTGAATATATATACATAAGAACTGAACATATATGCGTAAGAACTGAATATATATGCGTAAGAAATGAATATATATGTTAGAACTGAATATAAATGTGTAAGAACTGAATATATATATGTAAGAACTGAATATATATGTGTAAGAACTGAATATATATGTTTAAGAACTGAATATATATGCGTAAGAAGTGAATATATATGTGTAAGAACTGAATATATATGCGTAAGAAGTGAATATATATGTGTAAGAACTGAATATATATGTGTAAGAACTGAATATATATGTGTAAGACCTGAATATATATGCGTAAGAACTGAATATATATGCGTAAGAACTGAATATATATGCGTAAGAACTGAATATATATGCATAAGAACTGAACATATATGCGTAAGAACTGAATATATATGCGTAAGAAATGAATATATATGTGTAAGAACTGAATATATATGTGTAAGAACTGAATATATCTGCGTGAGAACTGAATATATAAGTGTAAGAACTGAATATATATGTGTTAGAACTGAATATATATGCGTAAGAACTGAATATATATGTGTAAAAACTGAATATATATGCGTAAGAACTGAATATATATGTGTAAGAACAAAATATATATGTGTAAGAACTGAATTATATATGCATAAGAACTGAATATATATGTGTAAGAACTGAATATATTTGTGTAAGAACTGAATATATATGCTTAAGAACTGAACATATATGCGTAAGAAATGAATATATATGCGTAAGAACTAAATATATATGCTTAAGAACAGAACATATATGCGTAAGAACTGAATATATATGTGTAAGAACTGAATATATAGGCAAAAGAACTGAACATATATGCGTAAGAACTTAATATATATGCTTAAGAAGTGAATATATATGTGTAAGAAATGTATATATGTGTGTAAGAACTGAATTTATATGTGTAAGAACTGAATATATATGCGTAAGAACTGAATATATATGTGTAAGAACTGAATATATATATGTGTAAGAACTGAATTATATATGCATAAGAAATGAATATATATGTGCAAGAACTGAATATATATGTGTAAAAACTGAATATATATGTGTAAGAACTGAATATTTATGCTTAAGAACTGAACATATATGCGTAAGAACTATATATATGCATAAAAGTGAATAAATGTGTAAGAACTGAATATATATGTGTAACAACTGAATATATATGTGTAAGAACTGAATATATATGTGTAAGAACTGAATATATATGCGTAAGAACTGAATATATATGTGTAAGAACTGAATATATATGTGTAAGAACTGAATATATATGTGTCAGAACTGAATATATATGTGTAAAAACTGAATATATATACTTAAGAACTGAATATATATGCGTAAGAACTGAATATATATGTGTAAGAACTGAATATATATGCGTAAGATCTGAATATATATGTGTAAGAACTAAAAATATATATGCTTAAGAACTGAATATATATGCGTAAGAAGTGAATATATATGTGTAAGAACTGAATATATATGTGTAAGAACTGAATATATATGTGTTAGAACTGAATATATATGCGTAAGAACTGAATATATATGTGTAAGAACTGAATATATAGGCAAAAGAACTGAACATATATGCGTAAGAACTTAATATATATGCTTAAGAAGTGAATATATAAGTGTAAGAACTGAATATATGTGTGTAAGAACTGAATATATATGTTTAAGAACTGAATATATATGCGTAAGAACTGAATATATAAATGTAAAAATTGAATATATATGTGTAAGAACTGAATATATATGTGTAAGAACTGAATATATATGCGTAAGAACTGAATATATATGCATAAGAACTGAATATATATGCGTAAGAACTGAATATATATGTGTAAGAACTGACTATATATGCGTAAGAACTGAATATATATGCGTAAGAACTGAATATATATGCGTAAGAACTGAATATATATGCGTAAGAACTGACTATTTATGCGTAAGAAATGAATATATATGCGTAAGAATTAAATATATATGCATAAGTACTGAATATGTATGCGTAAGAACTGAATATATATTCGTTAGAAGTAAGAACTGAATATATATGCATAAGAACTGAACATATATGCGTAAGAACTGAATATATATGAGTAAGAAGTGAATATATATGTGTAAGAAGTGAATATATATGTGTAAGAAGTGAATATATATGTGTAAGAACTGAATATATATGCGTAAGAACTGAATATATGTGTAAGAACTGAATATATATGCATAAAAACTGAATATATATGCGTAAGAACTGAATATGTATGCGTAAGGACTGAATATATGTGCATAATAAATGAATATATATGCGTAAGAACTGAATATATATGCGTATGAACTAAATATGTATGCGTATGAACTGAATATATATGCGTAAGAACTGAATATATATGTGTAAGAACTGAATATATATGTGTAAGAACTGAATATATATGCGTAAGAACTGAATATAAATGCGTAAGAACTGAATATATATGTGTAAGAACTGAATATATAAGTGTAAGAACTGAATATTTATGTGTAAAACTGAATATATATGCGTAAGAACTGAATATATATGCGTAAGAACTGAACATATATGCGTAAGAACTATATATATGCATAAAAGTGAATAAATGTGTAAGAACTGAATATATATGTGTAACAACTGAATATATATGTGTAACAACTGAATATATATGTGTAAGAACTGAATATATATGCGTAAGAACTGAATATATATGTGTAAGAACTGAATATATATGTGTAAGAACTGAATATATATGTGTCAGAACTGAATATATATGTGTAAAAACTGAATATATATTCTTAAGAACTGAATATATATGCGTAAGAACTGAATATATATGTGTAAGAACTGAATATATATGCGTAAGAACTGAATATATATGTGTAAGAACTAAAGATATATATGCTTAAGAACTGAATATATATGCGTAAGAAGTGAATATATATGTGTAAGAACTGAATATATATGTGTAAGAACTGAATATATATGTGTTAGAACTGAATATATATGCGTAAGAACTGAATATATATGTGTAAGAACTGAATATATAGGCAAAAGAACTGAACATATATGCGTAAGAACTTAATATATATGCTTAAGAAGTGAATATATATGTGTAAGAACTGAATATATGTGTGTAAGAACTGAATATATATGTGTAAGAACTGAATATATATGCGTAAGAACTGAATATATAAATGTAAAAATTGAATATATATGTGTAAGAACTGAATATATATGTGTAAGAACTGAATATATATGCGTAAGAACTGAATATATATGCATAAGAACTGAATATATATGCGTAAGAACTGAATATATAAATCTAAGAACTGAATATATAAGTGTAAGAACTGAATATATATGTGTAAGAACTGAATATATATGCGTAAGAACTGAATATATATGCGTAAGAAATGAATATGTATGCGTAAGAACTAAATATATATGTGTAAGAACTGAATATATATGCGTAAGTACTGAATATATATGCGTAAGAACTGAATATATATTCGTTAGAACTGAATATATATGCGTAAGAACTGAAGATATATACATAAAAACTGAACATATATGCGTAAGAACTGAATATATATGCGTAAGAAGTGAATATATATGTGTAAGAAGTGAATATATATGTGTAAGAACTGAATATATAAGTGTAAGAACTGAATATTTATGTGTAAGAACTGAATATATATGCATAAGAACAGAACATATATGCGTAAGAACTGAATATATATGCGTAAGAAGTGAATATATATGTGTAAGAACTGAATATATATGTGTAAGAACTGAATATATATGTGTTAGAACTGAATATATATGCGTAAGAACTGAATATATAAGTGTAAGAACTGAATATATATGTGTAAGAACTGAATATATGTGCGTAAGAACTGAATATATATGTATAATAGCTGAATATACATGCGTAAGAACTGAATATATATGCGTAAGAACTGAATATATATGTGTAAGAACTGAATATATATGCGTAAGAACTGAATATATATATGTAAGAACTGAATATATATGCGTAAGAACTGAATATATATGTGTAAGAACTGAATATATAAGTGTAAGAACTGAATATATATGTGTAAGAACTGAATATATATGTGTAAGAACTGAATATATATGCATAAGAACTGAATATATATGCATAAGAGCTGAATATATATGCGTAACATCTAAATATATATGTGTTAGAACTGAATATATATGCTTAAGAACTGAATATATATTCGTTAGAACTGAATATATATGCGTAAGAAGTGAATATATATGTGTAAGAACTGAATATATATGTGTAAGAACTGAATATATATGTGTAAGAACTGAATATATATTCGTAAGAACTGAATATATAAATGTAAGAACTGAATATATATGCGTAAGAACTGAATATATATATGTAAGAACTGAATATATATGCGTAAGAACTGAATATATATGTGTAAGAACTGAATATATAAGTGTAAGAACTGAATATATATGTGTAAGAACTGAATATATATGTGTAAGAACTGAATATATATGCGTAAGAACTGAATATAAATGCGTAAGAACTGAATATATATGTGTAAGAACTGAATATATAAGTGTAAGAACTGAATATTTATGTGTAAAAACTGAATATATATGCGTAAGAACTGAATATATATGCGTAAGAACTGAACATATATGCGTAAGAACTATATATATGCATAAAAGTGAATAAATGTGTAAGAACTGAATATATATGTGTAACAACTGAATATATATGTGTAACAACTGAATATATATGTGTAAGAACTGAATATATATGCGTAAGAACTGAATATATATGTGTAAGAACTGAATATATATGTGTAAGAACTGAATATATATGTGTCAGAACTGAATATATATGTGTAAAAACTGAATATATATTCTTAAGAACTGAATATATATGCGTAAGAACTGAATATATATGTGTAAGAACTGAATATATATGCGTAAGAACTGAATATATATGTGTAAGAACTAAAGATATATATGCTTAAGAACTGAATATATATGCGTAAGAAGTGAATATATATGTGTAAGAACTGAATATATATGTGTAAGAACTGAATATATATGTGTTAGAACTGAATATATATGCGTAAGAACTGAATATATATGTGTAAGAACTGAATATATAGGCAAAAGAACTGAACATATATGCGTAAGAACTTAATATATATGCTTAAGAAGTGAATATATATGTGTAAGAACTGAATATATGTGTGTAAGAACTGAATATATATGTGTAAGAACTGAATATATATGCGTAAGAACTGAATATATAAATGTAAAAATTGAATATATATGTGTAAGAACTGAATATATATGTGTAAGAACTGAATATATATGCGTAAGAACTGAATATATATGCATAAGAACTGAATATATATGCGTAAGAACTGAATATATAAATCTAAGAACTGAATATATAAGTGTAAGAACTGAATATATATGTGTAAGAACTGAATATATATGCGTAAGAACTGAATATATATGCGTAAGAAATGAATATGTATGCGTAAGAACTAAATATATATGTGTAAGAACTGAATATATATGCGTAAGTACTGAATATATATGCGTAAGAACTGAATATATATTCGTTAGAACTGAATATATATGCGTAAGAACTGAAGATATATACATAAAAACTGAACATATATGCGTAAGAACTGAATATATATGCGTAAGAAGTGAATATATATGTGTAAGAAGTGAATATATATGTGTAAGAACTGAATATATAAGTGTAAGAACTGAATATTTATGTGTAAGAACTGAATATATATGCATAAGAACAGAACATATATGCGTAAGAACTGAATATATATGCGTAAGAAGTGAATATATATGTGTAAGAACTGAATATATATGTGTAAGAACTGAATATATATGTGTTAGAACTGAATATATATGCGTAAGAACTGAATATATAAGTGTAAGAACTGAATATATATGTGTAAGAACTGAATATATGTGCGTAAGAACTGAATATATATGTATAATAGCTGAATATACATGCGTAAGAACTGAATATATATGCGTAAGAACTGAATATATATGTGTAAGAACTGAATATATATGCGTAAGAACTGAATATATATATGTAAGAACTGAATATATATGCGTAAGAACTGAATATATATGTGTAAGAACTGAATATATAAGTGTAAGAACTGAATATATATGTGTAAGAACTGAATATATATGTGTAAGAACTGAATATATATGCATAAGAACTGAATATATATGCATAAGAGCTGAATATATATGCGTAACATCTAAATATATATGTGTTAGAACTGAATATATATGCTTAAGAACTGAATATATATTCGTTAGAACTGAATATATATGCGTAAGAAGTGAATATATATGTGTAAGAACTGAATATATATGTGTAAGAACTGAATATATATGTGTAAGAACTGAATATATATTCGTAAGAACTGAATATATAAATGTAAGAACTGAATATATATGTGTAAGAACTGAATATATATGCATAATAACTGAATATATATGCGTAAGAACTGAATATATAAGTGTAAGAACTGAATATATATGCGTAAGAACTGAATATATATGCATAAGAACTGAATATATATGCGTAAGAACTAAATATATATGCGTAAGATGTGAATATATATGTGTAAGTACTGAATATATATGCGTAAGAAATTAATATGTATGTGTAAGAACTGAATATATATGCGTAAGAACTGAATATATATGCGTAAGAACTGAATATATAAGTGTAAGAACTGAATATATATGTGTAAGAACTGAATATATCTGTGAAAAAACTGAATAGATATGCGTAAGAACTGAATATATATGCGTAAGAACTGAATATATATGCGTAAGAACTAAATATATATGTGTATGAACTGAATATATATGCGTAAGAACTGAATATATATTCGTTAGAACTGAATATATATGCGTAAGAACTGAATATATATACATAAGAACTGAACATATATGCGTAAGAACTGAATATATATGCGTAAGAAGTGAATATATATGTGTAAGAAGTGAATATATATGTGTAAGAACTGAATATATATGTGTAAGAACTGAATATATGTGTAAGAACTGAATATATATGTGTAAGAACTGACTATATATGCGTAAGAACTGAATATATGTGTAAGAACTGAATATATATGCGTAAGAACTGAATATATATGCGTAAGAACTGAATATATATGCGTAAGAACTGAATATATATGCGTAAGAACTGAATATATATGCGTAAGAACTGAATATATAAGTGTAAGAACTGAATATATATGTGTAAGAACTGAATATATATGCTTAAGAACTTAATATTTATGCGTAAGAACTGAATATATATGCGTAAGAACTAAATATATATGCGTAAGTACTGAATATATATGCGTAAGAACTGAATATATATGCGTAAGAACTGAATATGTATGCGTAAGAACTAAATATATATGTGTAAGAACTGAATATATATGCGTAAGTACTGAATATATATGCGTAAGAACTGAATATATATTCGTTAGAACTGAATATATATGCGTAAGAACTGAAGATATATACATAAGAACTGAACATATATGCGTAAGAACTGAATATATATGCGTAAGAAGTGAATATATATGTGTAAGAAGTGAATATATATGTGTAAGAACTGAATATATATGTGTAAGAACTGAATATATATGCGTAAGAACTGAATATATATGTGTAAGAACTGAATATATATGCATAAGAACAGAACATATATGCGTAAGAACTGAATATATATGCGTAAGAACTGAATATATATGTGTAAGAACTGAATATATATGTGTAAGAAGTGAATATATATGTGTTAGAACTGAATATATATGTGTAAGAACTGAATATATATGTGTAAGAACTGAATATATATGCGTAAGAACTGAATATATATGTGTTAGAACTGAATATATATGCATAAGAACAGAACATATATGCGTAAGAACTGAATATATATGCGTAAGAAGTGTATATATATGTGTAAGAACTGAATATATATGTGTAAGAAGTGAATATATATGTAATAGAACTGAATATATATGCGTAAGAACTGAATATACAAGTGTAAGAACTGAATATATATCTGTAAGAACTGAATATATGTGCGTAAGAACTGAATATATATGCATAATAGCTGAATATACATGCGTAAGAACTAAATATATATGCGTAAGAACTGAATATATATGTGTAAGAACTGAATATATATGCGTAAGAACTGAATATATATATGTAAGAACTGAATATATATGCGTAAGAACTGAATATATATGTGTAAGAACTGAATATATAAGTGTAATAACTAAATATATATGTGTAAGAACTGAATATATATGTGTAAGAACTGTAAATATATGCGTAAGAACTGAATATATATTCGTTAGCACTGAATATAAATGCGTCAGAACTGAATATATATACATAAGAACTGAACATATATGCGTAAGAACTGAATATATATGCGTAAGAAGTGCATATATATGTGTAAGAACTGAATATATATGTGTAAGAACTGAATATATATGTGTAAGAACTGAATATATATGCGTAAGAACTGAATATATATGTGTAAGAACTGAATATATATGCATAAGAACTGAACATATATGCGTAAGAACTGAATATATATGCGTAAGAAGTGAATATATATGTGTAAGAACTGAATAAATATGTGTAAGAATTGAATATATATGTGTAAGAACTGAATATATATTCGTAAGAACTGAATATATAAATGTAAAAACTGAATATATATGCGTAAGAACTGAATATATATGCGTAAGAACTGAATATATAAATCTAAGAACTGAATATATAAGTGTAAGAACTGAATATATATGTGTAAGAACTAAATATATATGCCTAAGAACTGAATATATATGCGTAAGAACTGAATATGTATGCGTAAGAACTAAATATATATCTGTAAGAACTGAATATATATGCGTAAGTACTGAATATATATGCGTAAGAACTGAATATATATTCGTTAGAACTGAATATATATGCGTAAGAACTGAAGATATATACATAAGAACTGAACATATATGCGTAAGAACTGAATATATATGCGTAAGAAGTGAATATATATGTGTAAGAAGTGAATATATATGTGTAAGAACTGAATATATATGTGTAAGAACTGAATATATATGCGTAAGAACTGAATATATATGTGTTAGAACTGAATATATATGCATAAGAACAGAACATATATGCGTAAGAACTGAATATATATGCGTAAGAAGTGAATATATATGTGTAAGAACTGAATATATATGTGTAAGAAGTGAATATATATGTAATAGAACTGAATATATATGCGTAAGAACTGAATATACAAGTGTAAGAACTGAATATATATCTGTAAGAACTGAATATATGTGCGTAAGAACTGAATATATATGCATAATAGCTGAATATACATGCGTAAGAACTAAATATATATGCGTAAGAACTGAATATAGATGTGTAAGAACTGAATATATATGCGTAAGAACTGAATATATATATGTAAGAACTGAATATATATGCGTAAGAACTAAATATATATGCGTAAGATGTGAATATATATGTGTAAGTACTGAATATATATGCGTAAGAACTTAATATGTATGTGTAAGAACTGAATATATATGCGTAAGAACTGAATATATATGCGTAAGAACTGAATATATAAGTGTAAGAACTGAATATATATGTGTAAGAACTGAATATATCTGTGAAAAAACTGAATAGATATGCGTAAGAACTGAATATATATGCGTAAGAACTGAATATATATGCGTAAGAACTAAATATATATGTGTATGAACTGAATATATATGCGTAAGAACTGAATATATATTCGTTAGAACTGAATATATATGCGTAAGAACTGAATATATATACATAAGAACTGAACATATATGCGTAAGAACTGAATATATATGCGTAAGAAGTGAATATATATGTGTAAGAAGTGAATATATATGTGTAAGAACTGAATATATATGTGTAAGAACTGAATATATGTGTAAGAACTGAATATATATGTGTAAGAACTGACTATATATGCGTAAGAACTGAATATATGTGTAAGAACTGAATATATATGCGTAAGAACTGAATATATATGCGTAAGAACTGAATATATATGCGTAAGAACTGAATATATATGCGTAAGAACTGAATATATATGCGTAAGAACTGAATATATAAGTGTAAGAACTGAATATATATGTGTAAGAACTGAATATATATGCTTAAGAACTTAATATTTATGCGTAAGAACTGAATATATATGCGTAAGAACTAAATATATATGCGTAAGTACTGAATATATATGCGTAAGAACTGAATATATATGCGTAAGAACTGAATATGTATGCGTAAGAACTAAATATATATGTGTAAGAACTGAATATATATGCGTAAGTACTGAATATATATGCGTAAGAACTGAATATATATTCGTTAGAACTGAATATATATGCGTAAGAACTGAAGATATATACATAAGAACTGAACATATATGCGTAAGAACTGAATATATATGCGTAAGAAGTGAATATATATGTGTAAGAAGTGAATATATATGTGTAAGAACTGAATATATATGTGTAAGAACTGAATATATATGCGTAAGAACTGAATATATATGTGTAAGAACTGAATATATATGCATAAGAACAGAACATATATGCGTAAGAACTGAATATATATGCGTAAGAACTGAATATATATGTGTAAGAACTGAATATATATGTGTAAGAAGTGAATATATATGTGTTAGAACTGAATATATATGTGTAAGAACTGAATATATATGTGTAAGAACTGAATATATATGTGTTAGAACTGAATATATATGCATAAGAACAGAACATATATGCGTAAGAACTGAATATATATGCGTAAGAAGTGAATATATATGTGTAAGAACTGAATATATATGTGTAAGAAGTGAATATATATGTAATAGAACTGAATATATATGCGTAAGAACTGAATATACAAGTGTAAGAACTGAATATATATCTGTAAGAACTGAATATATGTGCGTAAGAACTGAATATATATGCATAATAGCTGAATATACATGCGTAAGAACTAAATATATATGCGTAAGAACTGACTATATATGTGTAAGAACTGAATATATATGCGTAAGAACTGAATATATATATGTAAGAACTGAATATATATGCGTAAGAACTGAATATATATGTGTAAGAACTGAATATATAAGTGTAATAACTAAATATATATGTGTAAGAACTGAATATATATGTGTAAGAACTGTAAATATATGCGTAAGAACTGAATATATATTCGTTAGCACTGAATATAAATGCGTAAGAACTGAATATATATACATAAGAACTGAACATATATGCGTAAGAACTGAATATATATGCGTAAGAAGTGCATATATATGTGTAAGAACTGAATATATATGTGTAAGAACTGAATATATATGTGTAAGAACTGAATATATATGCGTAAGAACTGAATATATATGTGTAAGAACTGAATATATATGCATAAGAACTGAACATATATGCGTAAGAACTGAATATATATGCGTAAGAAGTGAATATATATGTGTAAGAACTGAATAAATATGTGTAAGAATTGAATATATATGTGTAAGAACTGAATATATATTCGTAAGAACTGAATATATAAATGTAAAAACTGAATATATATGCGTAAGAACTGAATATATATGCGTAAGAACTGAATATATAAATCTAAGAACTGAATATATAAGTGTAAGAACTGAATATATATGTGTAAGAACTAAATATATATGCCTAAGAACTGAATATATATGCGTAAGAACTGAATATGTATGCGTAAGAACTAAATATATATCTGTAAGAACTGAATATATATGCGTAAGTACTGAATATATATGCGTAAGAACTGAATATATATTCGTTAGAACTGAATATATATGCGTAAGAACTGAAGATATATACATAAGAACTGAACATATATGCGTAAGAACTGAATATATATGCGTAAGAAGTGAATATATATGTGTAAGAAGTGAATATATATGTGTAAGAACTGAATATATATGTGTAAGAACTGAATATATATGCGTAAGAACTGAATATATATGTGTTAGAACTGAATATATATGCATAAGAACAGAACATATATGCGTAAGAACTGAATATATATGCGTAAGAAGTGAATATATATGTGTAAGAACTGAATATATATGTGTAAGAAGTGAATATATATGTAATAGAACTGAATATATATGCGTAAGAACTGAATATACAAGTGTAAGAACTGAATATATATCTGTAAGAACTGAATATATGTGCGTAAGAACTGAATATATATGCATAATAGCTGAATATACATGCGTAAGAACTAAATATATATGCGTAAGAACTGAATATAGATGTGTAAGAACTGAATATATATGCGTAAGAACTGAATATATATATGTAAGAACTGAATATATATGCGTAAGAACTGAATATATATGTGTAAGAACTGAATATATAAGTGTAAGAACTAAATATATATGTGTAAGAACTGAATATATATGTGTAAGAACTGAATATATATGCATAAGAACTGAATGTATATGCATAAGAGATGAATATATATGCGTAACATCTAAATATATATGTGTTAGAACTGAATATATATGCTTAAGAACTGAATATATATTCGTTAGCACTGAATATATATGCGTAAGAACTGAATATATATACATAAGAACTGAACATATATGCGTAAGAACTGAATATATATGCGTAAGAAGTGCATATATATGTGTAAGAACTGAATATATATGTGTAAGAACTGAATATATATGTGTAAGAACTGAATATATATGCGTAAGAACTGAATATATATGTGTAAGAACTGAATATATATGCATAAGAACTGAACATATATGCGTAAGAACTGAATATATATGCGTAAGAAGTGAATATATATGTGTAAGAACTGAATAAATATGTGTAAGAACTGAATATATATGTGTAAGAACTGAATATATATGCATAAGAACTGAACATATATGCGTAAGAACTGAATATATATGCGTAAGAAGTGAATATATATGTGTAAGAACTGAATAAATATGTGTAAGAACTGAATATATATGTGTAAGAAGTGAATATATATTCGTAAGAACTGAATATATAAATGTAAGAACTGAATATATAAGTGTAAGAACTGAATATATATGCGTAAGAACTGAATATATATGCGTAAGAACTGAATATATATGCGTAAGAACTGAATATATATGTGTAAAAACTGAATATAAATGTGTAAGAACTGAATATATATTTGTAAAAACTGAATATATATGTGTAAGAACTGAATATATATGCGTAAGAACTGAATAAATATGCGTAAGAACTGAATATATATGCGTAAGAACTGAATATATATGCATAAGAACTGAACATATATGCGAAAGAACTGAATATATATACGTATGAAGTGAATATATGTGTAAGAACTGAATATATATGTGTAAGAACTGAATATATATTCGTTAGAACTGAATATATATGCGTAAGAACTGAATATATATACATAAGAACTGAACATATATGCGTAAGAACTGAATATAAATGCGTAAGAACTGAATATGTATGCGTAAGAACTGAATATATGTGCATAATAAATGAATATATATGCGTAAGAACTGAATATATATGCGTATGAACTGAATATATATGCGTATGAACTGAATATATATGCGTAAGAACTGAATATATATGTGTAAGAACTGAATATATATGCGTAAGAACTGAATATATATATGTGTAAGAACTGAATATATATGCGTAAGAACTGAATATAAATGCGTAAGAACTGAATATATATGTATAAGAACTGAATATATATGTGTAAGAACTGAATATATATGTGTAAGAACTGAATATATATGCATAATAACTGAATATATATGCGTAAGAACTAAATATATAAGTGTAAGAACTGAATATATATGCGTAAGAACTGAATATATATGTGTAAGAACTGAATATATATGCGTAAGAACTGAATATATAAGTGTAAGAACTGAATATATATGCGTAAGAACTGAATATATATGTGAAAGAACTGAATATATATGCGTAAGAACTGAATATATATGCGTAAGAACTGAATATATTATGCGTAAGAACTGAATATATATGCGTAAGAACTGAATATATATGCGTAAGAACTGAATATATATGTGTAATAACTGAAAATATATGTGTAAGGACTGAATATATATGTGTAAGAACTAAATATATATGTGTAAGAACTTAATTTTTATGCGTAAGAACTGAAAATATATTCGTTAGAACTGAATATATATGCGTAAGTACTGAATATATATGCATAAGAACTGAATATATATGCATAAGAAATGAACATATATGCGTAACAACTATATATATATGCGTAAGAAGTGAATATATGTGTAAGAACTGAATATATATGTGTAAGAACTGAATATATATGTGTAAGAACTGAATATATATGTGTAAGAACTGAATATTTATGAGTAAGAACTGAATAAATATGAGTAAGAAGTGAATATATATGTGTAAAAAGTGAATATATATGTGTAAGAAGTGAATATATATGTGTAAGAACTGAATATATATGTGTAAGAACTGAATATATATGCGTAAGAACTGAATATATATGCGTAAGAACTGAATATATATGCGTAAGAACTGAATATATATGCATAAGAACTGAATATATATTTGTAAGAACTGAATATATATGTGTAAGAACTGAATATATATGCATAATAACTGAATATATATGCGTAAGAACTGAATATATAAGAGTAAGAACTGAATATATATACGTAAGAACTGAATATATATGCGTAAGAAGTGAATATATATGTGTAAGAAGTAAATATATATATGCGTAAGAACTGAATATATATGTGTAAGAACTGAATATATATGTGTAAGAACTGAATATATATGTGTAAGAACTGAATATATATGCGTAAGAACTGAATATATATGTGTAAGAACTGAATATATGTGTAAGAACTGAATATATATGTGTAAGAACTGAATATATATGTGTAAGAACTGAATATATATGTGTAAGAACTGAATATATATGTGTAAGAACTGAATATATATGCATAAGAACAGAACATATATGCGTAAGAACTGAATATTATGCGTAAGAAGTGAATATATATGTGTAAGAACTGAATATATATGTGTAAGAAGTGAATATATATGTGTTAGAACTGAAAATATATGCGTAAGAACTGAATATATAAGTGTAAGAACTGAATATATATGTGTAAGAACTGAATATATGTGCGTAAGAACTGAATATATATGCATAATAGCTGAATATACATGCCTAAGAACTGAATATATATGCGTAAGAACTGAATATATATGTGTAAGAACTGAATATATATGCGTAAGAACTAAATATATATATGTAAGAACTGAATATATATGCGTAAGAACTGAATATATATGTGTAAGAACTGAATATATAAGTGTAAGAACTGAATATATATGTGTAAGAACTGAATATATATGTGTAAGAACTGAATATATATGCATAAGAACTGAATATATATGCATAAGAGCTGAATATATATGCGTAAGAACTAAATATATAAGTGTAAGAACTGAATATATATGCGTAAGAACTGAATATATATGTGTAAGAACTGAATATATATGCGTAAGAACTGAATATATAAGTGTAAGAACTGAATATATATGCGTAAGAACTGAATATATATGTGAAAGAACTGAATATATATGCGTAAAAACTGAATATATATGCGTAAGAACTGAATATATTATGCGTAAGAACTGAATATATATGCGTAAGAACTGAATATATATGCGTAAGAACTGAATATATATGTGTAATAACTGAAAATATATGTGTAAGGACTGAATATATATGTGTAAGAACTAAATATATATGTGTAAGAACTTAATATTTATGCGTAAGAACTGAAAATATATTCGTTAGAACTGAATATATATGCGTAAGTACTGAATATATATGCATAAGAACTGAATATATATGCATAAGAAATGAACATATATGCGTAACAACTATATATATATGCGTAAGAAGTGAATATATGTGTAAGAACTGAATATATATGTGTAAGAACTGAATATATATGTGTAAGAACTGAATATATATGTGTAAGAACTGAATATTTATGAGTAAGAACTGAATAAATATGAGTAAGAAGTGAATATATATGTGTAAAAAGTGAATATATATGTGTAAGAAGTGAATATATATGTGTAAGAACTGAATATATATGTGTAAGAACTGAATATATATGCGTAAGAACTGAATATATATGCGTAAGAACTGAATATATATGCGTAAGAACTGAATATATATGCATAAGAACTGAATATATATGTGTAAGAACTGAATATATATGTGTAGGAACTGAATATATATGTGTAAGAACTGAATATATATTTGTAAGAACTGAATATATATGTGTAAGAACTGAATATATATGCATAATAACTGAATATATATGCGTAAGAACTGAATATATAAGAGTAAGAACTGAATATATATACGTAAGAACTGAATATATATGCGTAAGAAGTGAATATATATGTGTAAGAAGTAAATATATATATGCGTAAGAACTGAATATATATGTGTAAGAACTGAATATATATGTGTAAGAACTGAATATATATGTGTAAGAACTGAATATATATGCGTAAGAACTGAATATATATGTGTAAGAACTGAATATATGTGTAAGAACTGAATATATATGTGTAAGAACTGAATATATATGTGTAAGAACTGAATATATATGTGTAAGAACTGAATATATATGCGTAAGAACTGAATATATATGTGTAAGAACTGAATATATATGCATAAGAACAGAACATATATGCGTAAGAACTGAATATTATGCGTAAGAAGTGAATATATATGTGTAAGAACTGAATATATATGTGTAAGAAGTGAATATATATGTGTTAGAACTGAAAATATATGCGTAAGAACTGAATATATAAGTGTAAGAACTGAATATATATGTGTAAGAACTGAATATATGTGCGTAAGAACTGAATATATATGCATAATAGCTGAATATACATGCCTAAGAACTGAATATATATGCGTAAGAACTGAATATATATGTGTAAGAACTGAATATATATGCGTAAGAACTAAATATATATATGTAAGAACTGAATATATATGCGTAAGAACTGAATATATATGTGTAAGAACTGAATATATAAGTGTAAGAACTGAATATATATGTGTAAGAACTGAATATATATGTGTAAGAACTGAATATATATGCATAAGAACTGAATATATATGCATAAGAGCTGAATATATATGCGTAAGAACTAAATATATAAGTGTAAGAACTGAATATATATGCGTAAGAACTGAATATATATGTGTAAGAACTGAATATATATGCGTAAGAACTGAATATATAAGTGTAAGAACTGAATATATATGCGTAAGAACTGAATATATATGTGAAAGAACTGAATATATATGCGTAAGAACTGAATATATATGCGTAAGAACTGAATATATTATGCGTAAGAACTGAATATATATGCGTAAGAACTGAATATATATGCGTAAGAACTGAATATATATGTGTAATAACTGAAAATATATGTGTAAGGACTGAATATATATGTGTAAGAACTAAATATATATGTGTAAGAACTTAATATTTATGCGTAAGAACTGAAAATATATTCGTTAGAACTGAATATATATGCGTAAGTACTGAATATATATGCATAAGAACTGAATATATATGCATAAGAAATGAACATATATGCGTAACAACTATATATATATGCGTAAGAAGTGAATATATGTGTAAGAACTGAATATATATGTGTAAGAACTGAATATATATGTGTAAGAACTGAATATATATGTGTAAGAACTGAATATTTATGAGTAAGAACTGAATAAATATGAGTAAGAAGTGAATATATATGTGTAAAAAGTGAATATATATGTGTAAGAAGTGAATATATATGTGTAAGAACTGAATATATATGTGTAAGAACTGAATATATATGCGTAAGAACTGAATATATATGCGTAAGAACTGAATATATATGCGTAAGAACTGAATATATATGCATAAGAACTGAATATATATGTGTAAGAACTGAATATATATGTGTAGGAACTGAATATATATGTGTAAGAACTGAATATATATTTGTAAGAACTGAATATATATGTGTAAGAACTGAATATATATGCATAATAACTGAATATATATGCGTAAGAACTGAATATATAAGAGTAAGAAGTGAATATATATACGTAAGAACTGAATATATATGCGTAAGAAGTGAATATATATGTGTAAGAAGTAAATATATATATGCGTAAGAACTGAATATATATGTGTAAGAACTGAATATATATGTGTAAGAACTGAATATATGTGTAAGAACTGAATATATATGCGTAAGAACTGAATATATATGTGTAAGAACTGAATATATGTGTAAGAACTGAATATATATGTGTAAGAACTGAATATATATGTGTAAGAACTGAATATATATGTGTAAGAACTTAATATATATGCGTAAGAACTGAATATATATGTGTAAGAACTGAATATATATGCATAAGAACAGAACATATATGCGTAAGAACTGAATATTATGCGTAAGAAGTGAATATATATGTGTAAGAACTGAATATATATGTGTAAGAAGTGAATATATATGTGTTAGAACTGAAAATATATGCGTAAGAACTGAATATATAAGTGTAAGAACTGAATATATATGTGTAAGAACTGAATATATGTGCGTAAGAACTGAATATATATGCATAATAGCTGAATATACATGCCTAAGAACTGAATATATATGCGTAAGAACTGAATATATATGTGTAAGAACTGAATATATATGCGTAAGAACTAAATATATATATGTAAGAACTGAATATATATGCGTAAGAACTGAATATATATGTGTAAGAACTGAATATATAAGTGTAAGAACTGAATATATATGTGTAAGAACTGAATATATATGTGTAAGAACTGAATATATATGCATAAGAACTGAATATATATGCATAAGAGCTGAATATATATGCGTAACATCTAAATATATATGTGTTAGAACTGAATATATATGCTTAAGAACTGAATATATATTCGTTAGAACTGAATATATATGCGTAAGAACTGAATATATATACATAAGAACTGAACATATATGCGTAAGAACTGAATATATATGCGTAAGAAGTGCATATATATGTGTAAGAACTGAATATATATGTGTAAGAACTGAATATATATGTGTAAGAACTGAATATATATGCATAAGAACTGAATATATATGTGTAAGAACTGAATATATATGCATAAGAACTGAACATATATGCGTAAGAACTGAATATATATGTGTAAGAAGTGAATATATATGTGTAAGAACTGAATATATATGTGTAAGAACTGAATATATATGTGTAATAACTGAATATATATTCGTAAGAACTGAATATATAAATGTAAGAACTTAATATATATGTGTAAAAACTGAATATATATGTGTAAGAACTGAATATATATGCGTAAGAACTGAATATATATGTGTAAGAACTGAATATATATGCATAATAACTGAATATATATG
>JAWPHD010022733.1:0-24206 GCA_037043455.1 Cyrtodaria siliqua | reverse complement strand
ATATATCCCGTTCTTACACGTATATATTCCGTTCTTCCACATATATATTCCGTTCTTAAACATATATATTCCGTTTTTACGCATATATGTTCTTACACGTATATATTCCGTTCTTACACATATATATTCCGTTCTTACACATATATATTCCGTTCTTACACATATATATTCCGTTCTTACGCATATATATTCAGTTCTTACGCATATATATTCATTTCTTACACATATATTTTCAGTTCTTACGCATATATATTCAGTTTTACGCATATTTATTCAGTTCTTACGCATATATACTCAGTTCTTACACATATATATTCAGTTCTTACACATACATATTCAGTTCTTACACATATATATTCAGTTCTTACACATATATATTCAGTTCTTACACATATATATTCAGTTCTTACACATATATATTCACTTCTTAAACATATATATTCCGTTCTTACACATATATATTCCGTTCTTACACATATATATTCCGTTCTTACACATATATATTCACTTCTTACACATATATTCCGTTCTTACACATATATATTCAGTTCTTACACATATATATTCAGTTCTTACACATATATATTCACTTCTTAAACATATATATTCCGTTCTTACACATATATATTCCGTTCTTACACATATATATTCCGTTCTTACACATATATATTCACTTCTTACACATATATTCCGTTCTTACACATATATATTCAGTTCTTACACATATATATTCCGTTCTTACACATATATATTCCGTTCTAACACATATATATTCCGTTCTTACACATATATATTCCGTTCTTACACATATATATTTCGTTCTTAGACATATATATTCCGTTCTTACACGTATATATTCGGTTCTAACACATATATATTCCGTTCTTACACATATATATTCCGTTCTTACACATATATATTCCGTTCTTACGCATATATATTCAGTTCTTACGCATATATATTCATTTCTTACACATATATGTTCAGTTCTTACGCATATATATTCAGTTTTACGCATATATATTCAGTTCTTACGCATATATACTCAGTTCTTACACATATATATTCAGTTCTTACACATATATATTCAATTCTAACACATATATATTCAGTTCTTAAACATATATATTCACTTTTTACACATATATATTCCGTTCTTACACATATATATTTAGTTCTTACACATATATATTCAGTTCTTACACATATATATTCAGTTCTTACACATATATATTCAGTTCTTACACATATATATTCACTTCTTACACATATATATTCCGTTCTTACACATATATATTCAGTTTTTACACATATATATTCAGTTTTTACACATATATATTCAGTTCTTACACATATATATTCAGTTCTTACACATATATATTCCTTTCTTACACATATATATTCCGTTCTTACACATATATATTCCGTTCTTACACGTATATAATCCGTTCTTACAAATATATATCCCGTTCTTACACATATATATTCCTTTCTTACACATATATATTCCGTTCTTACGCATATGTATTCAGTTCTTACGCATATATATTCCGTTCTTACGCATATATATTCAGTTCTTACACATATATATTCCGTTCTTACACATATATATTCTGTTTTTACACATATATATTCACTTATTACGCATATATATTCAGTTCATACACATATATATTCCGTTCTTACACAAAAATACACATATAAATTCCGTTCTTACACATATATATTAAATTCTTTCACGTACATATTCCGTTCTTACATATATATATTCCGTTCTTACAAATATATATTCCGTTCTTAAGCATATATATTCAGTTCTTACGTATATATATTCATTTCTTACACATATATATTTAGTTCTTACAAATATATATTCAGTTCTAACACATATATATTCAGTTCTTACACATATATATTCCGTTATTACACATATATATTCCGTTCTTACACATATATATTCCGTTCTTACACATATATATTCCGTTCTAACACATATATATTCCGTTCTTACACATATATATTCCGTTCTTACACATATATATTTCGTTCTTAGACATATATATTCCGTTCTTACACGTATATATTCCGTTCTAACACATATATATTCCGTTCTTACACATATATATTCCGTTCTTACACATATATATTCCGTTCTTACGCATATATATTCAGTTCTTACGCATATATATTCATTTCTTACACATATATGTTCAGTTCTTACGCATATATATTCAGTTTTACGCATATATATTCAGTTCTTACGCATATATATCCAGTTCATACACATATATATTCAGTTCTTACACATACATATTCAGTTCTTACACATATATATTCAGTTCTTACACATATATATTCAGTTCTTACACATATATATTCAGTTCTTACACATATATATTCAGTTCTTACACATATATATTCACTTCTTACACATATATATTCCGTTCTTACACATATTTATTCCGTTCTTACACATATATATTCAGTTTTTTACACATATATATTCAGTTCTTACACATATATATTCAGTTCTTACAAATATATATTTCGTTCTTACACATATATATTCCGTTCTTACACAAATATATTCCGTTCTTACACGTATATAATCCGTTCTTACAAATATATATCCCGTTCTTACACATATATATTCCTTTCTTACACATATATATTCCGTTCTTACGCATATATATTCAGTTCTTACGCATATATATTCCGTTCTTACGCAAATATATTCACTTCTTACACATATATTTCCGTTCTTACACATATATATTCAGTTCCTACACATATATATTCAGTTCTTACACATATATATTCAGTTCTTACACATATATATTCACTTCTTACACATATATATTCCGTTCTTACACATATATATTCAGTTCTTACAAATATATATTCAGTTTTTAAACATATATATTCAGTTTTTACACATATATAATCAGTTCGTACACATATATATTCCGTTCTTACACATATATATTCCGTTCTTACACATATATATTCCGTTCTTACACGTATATAATCCGTTCTTACAAATATATACCCCGTTCTTACACATATATATTCCTTTCTTACACATATATATTCCGTTCTTACGCATATATATTCAGTTATTACGCATATCTATTCCGTTCTTACGCATATACATTGAGTTCTTACACATATATATTCCGTTCTTACACATATATATTCAGTTCTTACACATATATATTCCGTTCATACACAAATATACACATATAAATTCCGTTCTTACACATATATATTAAATTCTTTCACGTATATATTCCGTTCTTACACATATATATTCCGTTCTTACTAATATATATTCCGTTCTTAAGCATATATATTCAGTTCTTACGTATATATATTCCGTTCTTACACATATATATTCCGTTCTTACACATATATATTTCGTTCTTAGACATATATATTCCGTTCTTACACGTATATATTCCGTTCTAACACATATATATTCCGTTCTTACAAATATATATTCCGTTCTTACACATATATATTCCGTTCTTACGCATATATATTCAGTTCTTACGCATATATATTCATATCTTACACATATATGTTCAGTTCTTACGCATTTATATTCAGTTTTACGCATATTTATTCAGTTCTTACGCATATATACTCAGTTCTTACACATATATATTCAGTTCTTACACATACATATTCAGTTCTTACACATACATATTCAGTTCTTACACATATATATTCAGTTCTTACACATATATATTCAGTTCTTACACATATATATTCACTTCTTACACATATATATTCCGTTCTTACACATATTTATTCCGTTCTTACACATATATATTCAGTTTTTACACATATATATTCAGTTCTAACACATATATATTCAGTTCTTATAAATATATATTTCGTTCTTACACATATATATTCCGTTCTTACACATATATATTCCGTTCTTACACGTATATAATCCGTTCTTACAAATATATATCCCGTTCTTACACATATATATTCCTTTCTTACACATATATATTCCGTTCTTACGCATATATATTCAGTTCTTACGCATATATATTCCGTTCTTACGCATATATATTCACTTATTACACATATTTTTCCGTTCTTACACATATATATTCAGTTCTTACACATATATATTCAGTTCTTACACATATATTCAGTTCTTACACATAGATATTCACTTCTTACACATAAATATTCCGTTCTTACAAATATATATTCAGTTTTTACACATATATATTCAGTTCTTACACATATATTCAGTTCTTACACATAGATATTCACTTCTTACACATAAATATTCCGTTCTTACAAATATATATTCAGTTTTTACACATATATATTCAGTTCTTACACATATATATTCACTTCTAACACATATATATTCAGTTCTTAAACATATATATTCACTTCTTACATATATATATTCAGTTCTTACACATATATATTCAGTTCTAACACATATATATTCAGTTCTTAAACATATATATTCACTTCTTACACATATATATTCCGTTCTTACACATATATATTCACTTCTTACACATATATATTCAGTTCTTACACATATATTTTCAGTTCTTACACATATATATTCAGTTCTTACACATATATATTCACTTCTTATACATATATATTCCGTTCTTACACATATATATTCCGTTCTTACACATATATATTCCGTTCTTACACATATATTTTCCGCTCTTACACATATATATTCCGTTCTTACGCATATATATTCAGTTCTTACACATATATATTCATTTCTTACACATATATGTTCAGTTCTTACGCATATATTCAGTTTTACGCAAATATATTCAGTTCTTACGCATATATACTCAGTTCTTACACATATATATTCAGTTCTTACACATATATATTCAGTTCTTACACATATATATTCAGTTCTTACACATATATATTCAGTTCTTACACATATATATTCACTTCTTACACATATATATTCCGTTCTTACACATATATATTCACTTCTTACACATATATTCCGTTCTTACACATATATATTCAGTTATTACACATATATATTCCGTTCATACACAAATATACACATATAAATTCCGTTCTTACACATATATATTAAATTCTTTCACGTACATATTCTGTTCTTACACATATATATTCCGTTCTTACAAATATATATTCCGTTCTTAAGCATATTTATTCAGTTCTTACGTATATATATTCCGTTCTTACACATATATATTCCGTTCTTACACATATATATTTCGTTCTTAGACATATATATTCCGTTCTTACACGTATATATTCCGTTCTAACACATATATATTCCGTTCTTACACATATATATTCCGTTCTTACACATATATATTCCGTTCTTACGCATATATATTCAGTTCTTACGCATATATATTCATTTCTTACACATATATGTTCAGTTCTTACGCATATATATTCAGTTTTACGCATATATATTCAGTTCTTACGCATATATACTCAGTTCTTACACATATATATTCAGTTCTTACACATATATATTCAGTTCTAACACATATATATTCAGTTCTTACACATACATATTCAGTTCTTACACATATATATTCAGTTCTTACACATATATATTCAGTTCTTACACATATATATTCAGTTCTTACACATATATATTCACTTCTTAAACATATATATTCCGTTCTTACACATATATATTCCGTTCTTACACATATATATCCGTTCTTACACATATATATTCACTTCTTACACATATATTCCGTTCTTACACATATATATTCAGTTCTTACACCTATATATTCAGTTCTTACACATATATATTCACTTCTTAAACATATATATTCCGTTCTTACACATATATATTCAGTTCTTAACATATATATTCCGTTCTTACACATATATATTCACTTCTTACACATATATTCCGTTCTTACACATATATATTCAGTTCTTACACATATATATTCCGTTCTTACACATATATATTCCGTTCTAACACATATATATTCCGTTCTTACACATATATATTCCGTTCTTACACATATATATTTCGTTCTTAGACATATATATTCCGTTCTTACACGTATATATTCCGTTCTAACACATATATATTCCGTTCTTACACATATATATTCCGTTCTTACACATATATATTCCGTTCTTACGCATATATATTCAGTTCTTACGCATATATATTCATTTCTTACACATATATGTTCAGTTCTTACGCATATATATTCAGTTTTACGCATATATATTCAGTTCTTACGCATATATACTCAGTTCTTACACATATATATTCAGTTCTTACACATATATATTCAATTCTAACACATATATATTCAGTTCTTAAACATATATATTCACTTTTTACACATATATATTCCGTTCTTACACATATATATTTAGTTCTTACACATCTATATTCAGTTCTTACACATATATATTCAGTTCTTACACATATATATTCAGTTCTTACACATATATATTCACTTCTTACACATATATATTCAGTTCTTACACATATATATTCCGTTCATACACAAATATACACATATAAATTCCGTTCTTACACATATATATTAAATTCTTTCACGTACATATTCCGTTCTTACACATATATATTCCGTTCTTACAAATATATATTCCGTTCTTAAGCATATATATTCAGTTCTTACGTATATATATTCCGTTCTTACACATATATATTCCGTTCTTACACATATATATTTCGTTCTTAGACATATATATTCCGTTCTTACACGTATATATTCCGTTCTAACACATATATATTCCGTTCTTACACATATATATTCCGTTCTTACACATATATATTCCGTTCTTACGCATATATATTCAGTTCTTATGCATATATATTCATTTCTTACACATATATGTTCAGTTCTTACGCATATATGTTCAGTTTTACGCATATTTATTCAGTTCTTACGCATATATACTCAGTTCTTACACATATATATTCAGTTCTTACACATACATATTCAGTTCTTACACATATATATTCAGTTCTTACACATATATATTCAGTTCTTACACATATATATTCAGTTCTTACACATATATATTCACTTCTTAAACATATATATTCCGTTCTTACACATATATATTCCGTTCTTACACATATATATTCCGTTCTTACACATATATATTCACTTCTTACACATATATTCCGTTCTTACACATATATATTCAGTTCTTACACATATATATTCAGTTCTTACACATATATATTCACTTCTTAAACATATATATTCCGTTCTTACACATATATATTCCGTTCTTACACATATATATTCCGTTCTTTACACATATATATTCACTTCTTACACATATATTCCGTTCTTACACATATATATTCAGTTCTTACACATATATATTCCGTTCTTACACATATATATTCCGTTCTAACACATATATATTCCGTTCTTACACATATATATTCCGTTCTTACACATATATATTTCGTTCTTAGACATATATATTCCGTTCTTACACGTATATATTCCGTTCTAACACATATATATTCCGTTCTTACACATATATATTCCGTTCTTACACATATATATTCCGTTCTTACGCATATATATTCAGTTCTTACGCATATATATTCATTTCTTACACATATATGTTCAGTTCTTACGCATATATATTCAGTTTTACGCATATATATTCAGTTCTTACGCATATATACTCAGTTCTTACACATATATATTCAGTTCTTACACATATATATTCAGTTCTAACACATATATATTCAGTTCTTAAACATATATATTCACTTCTTACACATATATATTCCATTCTTACACATATATATTTAGTTCTTACACATATATATTCAGTTCTTACACATATATATTCAGTTCTTACACATATATATTCAGTTCTTACACATATATATTCACTTCTTACACATATATATTCCGTTCTTACACATATATATTCCGTTTTTACACATATATATTCAGTTTTTACACATATATATTCAGTTCTTACACATATATATTCAGTTCTTACACATATATATTCCTTTCTTACACATATATATTCCGTTCTTACACATATATATTCCGTTCTTACACGTATATAATCCGTTCTTACAAATATATATCCCGTTCTTACACATATATATTCCTTTCTTACACATATATATTCCGTTCTTACGCATATGTATTCAGTTCTTACGCATATATATTCCGTTCTTACGCATATATATTCAGTTCTTACACATATATATTCCGTTCTTACACATATATATTCAGTTTTTACACATATATATTCACTTCTTAAACATATATATTCCGTTCTTACACATATATATTCCGTTCTTACACATATATATTCCGTTCTTACACATATATATTCACTTCTTACACATATATTCCGTTCTTACACATATATATTCAGTTCTTACACATATATATTCAGTTCTTACACATATATATTCACTTCTTAAACATATATATTCCGTTCTTACACATATATATTCCGTTCTTACACATATATATTCCGTTCTTACACATATATATTCACTTCTTACACATATATTCCGTTCTTACACATATATATTCAGTTCTTACACATATATATTCCGTTCTTACACATATATATTCCGTTCTAACACATATATATTCCGTTCTTACACATATATATTCCGTTCTTACACATATATATTTCGTTCTTAGACATATATATTCCGTTCTTACACGTATATATTCCGTTCTAACACATATATATTCCGTTCTTACACATATATATTCCGTTCTTACACATATATATTCCGTTCTTACGCATATATATTCAGTTCTTACGCATATATATTCATTTCTTACACATATATGTTCAGTTCTTACGCATATATATTCAGTTTTACGCATATATATTCAGTTCTTACGCATATATACTCAGTTCTTACACATATATATTCAGTTCTTACACATATATATTCAATTCTAACACATATATATTCAGTTCTTAAACATATATATTCACTTTTTACACATATATATTCCGTTCTTACACATATATATTTAGTTCTTACACATCTATATTCAGTTCTTACACATATATATTCAGTTCTTACACATATATATTCAGTTCTTACACATATATATTCACTTCTTACACATATATATTCAGTTCTTACACATATATATTCCGTTCATACACAAATATACACATATAAATTCCGTTCTTACACATATATATTAAATTCTTTCACGTACATATTCCGTTCTTACACATATATATTCCGTTCTTACAAATATATATTCCGTTCTTAAGCATATATATTCAGTTCTTACGTATATATATTCCGTTCTTACACATATATATTCCGTTCTTACACATATATATTTCGTTCTTAGACATATATATTCCGTTCTTACACGTATATATTCCGTTCTAACACATATATATTCCGTTCTTACACATATATATTCCGTTCTTACACATATATATTCCGTTCTTACGCATATATATTCAGTTCTTATGCATATATATTCATTTCTTACACATATATGTTCAGTTCTTACGCATATATGTTCAGTTTTACGCATATTTATTCAGTTCTTACGCATATATACTCAGTTCTTACACATATATATTCAGTTCTTACACATACATATTCAGTTCTTACACATATATATTCAGTTCTTACACATATATATTCAGTTCTTACACATATATATTCAGTTCTTACACATATATATTCACTTCTTAAACATATATATTCCGTTCTTACACATATATATTCCGTTCTTACACATATATATTCCGTTCTTACACATATATATTCACTTCTTACACATATATTCCGTTCTTACACATATATATTCAGTTCTTACACATATATATTCAGTTCTTACACATATATATTCACTTCTTAAACATATATATTCCGTTCTTACACATATATATTCCGTTCTTACACATATATATTCCGTTCTTACACATATATATTCACTTCTTACACATATATTCCGTTCTTACACATATATATTCAGTTCTTACACATATATATTCCGTTCTTACACATATATATTCCGTTCTAACACATATATATTCCGTTCTTACACATATATATTCCGTTCTTACACATATATATTTCGTTCTTAGACATATATATTCCGTTCTTACACGTATATATTCCGTTCTAACACATATATATTCCGTTCTTACACATATATATTCCGTTCTTACACATATATATTCCGTTCTTACGCATATATATTCAGTTCTTACGCATATATATTCATTTCTTACACATATATGTTCAGTTCTTACGCATATATATTCAGTTTTACGCATATATATTCAGTTCTTACGCATATATACTCAGTTCTTACACATATATATTCAGTTCTTACACATATATATTCAGTTCTAACACATATATATTCAGTTCTTAAACATATATATTCACTTCTTACACATATATATTCCGTTCTTACACATATATATTTAGTTCTTACACATATATATTCAGTTCTTACACATATATATTCAGTTCTTACACATATATATTCAGTTCTTACACATATATATTCACTTCTTACACATATATATTCCGTTCTTACACATATATATTCCGTTTTTACACATATATATTCAGTTTTTACACATATATATTCAGTTCTTACACATATATATTCAGTTCTTACACATATATATTCCTTTCTTACACATATATATTCCGTTCTTACACATATATATTCCGTTCTTACACGTATATAATCCGTTCTTACAAATATATATCCCGTTCTTACACATATATATTCCTTTCTTACACATATATATTCCGTTCTTACGCATATGTATTCAGTTCTTACGCATATATATTCCGTTCTTACGCATATATATTCAGTTCTTACACAAATATATTCCGTTCTTACACATATATATTCAGTTTTTACACATATATATTCACTTATTACGCATATATATTCAGTTCATACACATATATATTCCGTTCTTACACAAAAATACACATATAAATTCCGTTCTTACACATATATATTAAATTCTTTCACGTACATATTCCGTTCTTACATATATATATTCCGTTCTTACAAATATATCTTCCGTTCTTAAGCATATATATTCAGTTCTTACGTATATATATTCATTTCTTACACATATATATTTAGTTCTTACAAATATATATTCAGTTCTAACACATATATATTCAGTTCTTACACATATATATTCCGTTATTACACATATATATTCCGTTCTTACACATATATATTCCGTTCTTACACATATATATTCCGTTCTTACACATAATACTCAGTTTTACGCATATATATTCAGTTCTTACGCATATATACTCAGTTCTTACACATATATATTCAGTTCTTACACATACATATTCAGTTCCTACACATATATATTCAGTTCTTACACATATATATTCAGTTCTTACACATATATATTCAGTTCTTACACATATATATTCAGTTCTTACACATATATATTCACTTCTTACACATATATATTCCTTTCTTACACATATATATTCCGTTCTTACGCATATATATTCAGTTCTTACGCATATATATTCCGTTCTTACGCAAATATATTCACTTCTTACACATATATTTCCGTTCTTACACATATATATTCAGTTCTTACACATATATATTCAGTTATTACACATATATATTCAGTTCTTACACATATATATTCACTTCTTACACATATATATTCCGTTCTTACACATATACATTCAGTTCTTACAAATATATATTCAGTTTTTACACATATATATTCAGTTTTTACACATATATATTCAGTTCGTACACATATATATTCCGTTCTTACACATATATATTCCGTTCTTACACATATATATTCCGTTCTTACACGTATATAATCCGTTCTTACAAATATAGATCCCGTTCTTACACATATATATTCCTTTCTTACACATATATATTCCGTTCTTACGCATATATATTCAGTTATTACGCATATCTATTCCGTTCTTACGCATATACATTGAGTTCTTACACATATATATTCCGTTCTTACACATATATATTCAGTTTTTACACATATATATTCACTTATTACACATATATATTCAGTTCTTACACATATATATTCCGTTCATACACAAATATACACATATAAATTCCGTTCTTACACATATATATTAAATTCTTTCACGTACATATTCCGTTCTTACACATATATATTCCGTTCTTACAAATATATATTCCGTTCTTAAGCATATATATTCAGTTCTTACGTATATATATTCCGTTCTTACACATATATATTCCGTTCTTACACATATATATTTCGTTCTTAGACATATATATTCCGTTCTTACACGTATATATTCCGTTCTAACACATATATATTCCGTTCTTACACATATATATTCCGTTCTTACACATATATATTCCGTTCTTACGCATATATATTCAGTTCTTACGCATATATATTCATTTCTTACACATATATGTTCAGTTCTTACGCATATATATTCAGTTTTACGCATATTTATTCAGTTCTTACGCATATATACTCAGTTCTTACACATATATATTCAGTTCTTACACATACATATTCAGTTCTTACACATATATATTCAGTTCTTACACATATATATTCAGTTCTTACACATATATATTCAGTTCTTACACATATATATTCACTTCTTACACATATATATTCCGTTCTTACACATATTTATTCCGTTCTTACACATATATATTCAGTTTTTGCACATATATATTCAGTTCTAACACATATATATTCAGTTCTTATAAATATATATTTCGTTCTTACACATATATATTCCGTTCTTACACATATATATTCCGTTCTTACACGTATATAATCCGTTCTTACAAATATATATCCCGTTCTTACACATATATATTCCTTTCTTACACATATATATTCCGTTCTTACGCATATATATTCAGTTCTTACGCATATATATTCCGTTCTTACACATATATATTCCGTTCTTACACATATATATTCAGTTCTTACATATATATATTCAGTTCTTACACATATATTTTCAGTTCTTACACATATATATTCAGTTCTTACACATATATATTCACTTCTAACACATATATATTCAGTTCTTAAACATATATATTCACTTCTTACACATATATATTCAGTTCTAACACATATATATTCAGTTCTTACACATATATATTCCGTTCGTACACATATATATTCTGTTCTTACACATATATATTCCGTTCTTACACGTATATATTCCGTTCTTACGCATATATATTCTTACACATATATTCCGTTCTTACACATATATATTCAGTTCTTACAATTATAAATTCCGTTCTTACACATATATATTCCGTTCTTACGCATATATATTCAGTTCTTACGCATATATATTCAGTTATTACGCATATATATTCCGTTCTTACGCATATATATTCAGTTCTTACACATATATATTCCATTCTTACACATATATATTCAGTTTTTACACATATATATTCACTTATTACACATATATATTCAGTTCTTACACATATATATTCCGTTCTTACACAAATATACACATATAAATTCCGTTCTTACACATATATATTAAATTCTTTCACGTACATATTCCGTTCTTACACATATATATTCCGTTCTTACAAATATATATTCCGTTCTTAAGCATATATATTCAGTTCTTACGTATATATATTCATTTCTTACACATATATATTCAGTTCTTACAAATATATATTCAGTTCTAACACATATATATTCAGTTCTTACACATATATATTCCGTTATTACACATATATATTCCGTTCTTACACATATATATTCCGTTCTTACACATATATATTCCGTTCTTACGCATATATATTCAGTTCTTACGCATATATATTCATATCTTACGCATATATATTCAGTTCTTACGCATATATATTCCGTTCTTACACATATATATTCCGTTCTTACACATATATTCCGTTCTTACGCATATATATTCCGTTCTTTCGCATATATATTCAGTTTGACGCATAAATATTCAGTTCTTACGCATATATATTTAGTTCTTACGCATATATATTTAGTTCTTACGCATATATATTCTGTTCTTACACATATATATTCCCTTCTTACACGTATATATTCCGTTCTTACGCATATATATTCCGTTCTTTCGCATATATATTCAGTTTGACGCATATATGTTCAGTTCTTACGCATATATATTCAGTTCTTACGCATATATATTCAGTTATTACGCATATATGTGCAGTTCTTACACATACATATTCAGTTCTTAGACATATATATTCCGTTCGTTCACATATATATTCTGTTCTTACACATATATATTTCGTTCTTACACGTATATATTCCGTTCTTACGCATATATATTCTTACACATATATTCCGTTCTTACACATATATATTCAGTTCTTACACATATAAATTCCGTTCTTACACATATATATTCCGTTCTTACGCATATATATTCTGTTCTTACACATATATATTCCGTTCTTACACGTATATATTCCGTTCTTACACATATATATTCCGTTCTTACGCATATATATTCTTACACATATATTCCGTTCTTACACATATATATTCAGTTCTTACACTTATAAATTCCGTTCTTACACATATATATTCCGTTCTTACACGTACATATTCCGTTCTTACACATATATATTCCGTTCTTACACATATATATTCCGTTCTTACACGTACAAATTCCGTTCTTACACATATGTATTCCGTTCTTACGCATATATATTCAGTTCCTACTCATATATATTCAGTTCTTACACATATATATTCAGTTCTTACGCATATATATTCCGTTCTTACACATATATATTCCGTTCTTACACGTACATATTCCGTTCTTACACATATATATTCCGTTCTTACTCATATATAATCCTTAATTAAGCATATGTATTCAGTTCTTACGCATATATATTCAGTTCTTACGCATATATATATTCAGTTCTTACTCATATATATTCATTTCTTACAAATATATGTTCAGTTCTTACACATATATATTCCGTTCTTACACGTACATATTCCGTTCTTACACATCTATATTCCGTTCTTACACATATATATTCTGTTCTTACACATATATATTCACTTCTTATTCATATATATTCAGTTCTTACACATATATATTCCGTTCTTACATATATATACACATATATATTCCGTTCTTACACATATATATTCCGTTCTTACACGTACATATTCCGTTCTTACACATATATATTCAGTTCTTACACATATATATTCAGTTCTAACACATATATATTCAGTTCTTACACATATATATTCAATTCTTACACATATATATGCCGTTCTTACACATATATATTCCGTTCTTACACATATATATTCAGCTCTTACGCATATATATTCAGTTCTTACACATATATATTCCGTTTTTACAAATATATTTTCCGTTCTTACACATATATATCGTTCTTACGCATATATATTTGCAGTTCTTACTCATATATATTCCGTTCTTACGCATATATATTCCGTTCTTACGCATATATATTCAGTTCTTACTCATATATATTCAGTTCTTACGCATATATATTCAGTTCTTACGGATATATATTCAGTTCTTACGAATATATATTCAGTTCTTACACATATATATTCAGTTCGTACACATATATATTCCGTTCTTACACATATATATTCCGTTTTTAAACATATATATTCCGTTCTTACACGTATATATTCCGTTCTTACACATATATATTCCGGTCCTACATATATATATTCCGTTCTTACACATATATATTCAGTTCTTACATATATATATTCCGTTCTTACACATATATATTCCGTCCTTACACATATATATTCCGTTCTTACGCATATATATTATTACACATATACTCCGTTCTATCACATATATATTCAGTTCTAACACATATATATTCAGTTCTTACACATATATATTCACTTCCTACACATAGATATTTCGTTCTTATACATATCTATTCATTTCTTACACATATACATACAGTTCTTACACATATATATTCCGTTCTTACACATATATATTCCGTTCTTACACATATATATTCCGTTCTTACACGTATATATTCCGTTCTAACACATATATATTCCGTTCTTACACATATATATTCCGTTCTTACAAATATATATTCCGTTCTGACGCATATATATTCAGTTCTTACACATATATATTCATTTCTTACACATATATGTTCAGTTCTTACTCATATATTCAGTTTTACGCATATATATTCAGTTCTTACTCATATATACTCAGTTCTTACACATATATATTCAGTTCTTACACATACATATTCAGTTCTTACACATATATATTCACTTCTTACACATATATATTCCGTTCTTACATATATATATTCCGTTCTTACACATATATATTCACTTCTTACACATATATTCCGTTCTTACACATATATATTCAGTTCTTACACATATATATTCCGTTCTTACACATATATATTCCGTTCTTACGCATAAATATTCTGTTCTTACGCATATATAGTCATTTCTTACACATATATGTTCAGTATTTACGCATATATATTCAGTTTTACCCATATATATTCAGTTCTTACACATATATATTCAGTTCTTACACATATATATTCAGTTCTAACACATATATATTCAGTTCTTACACATATATATTCAGTTCTAACACATATATATTCAGTTCTTAAACATATATACTCACTTCTTACACATATATATTCCGTTCTTACACATATATATTCAGTTCTTACACATATATATTCAGTACTTACACATATATTTTCAGTTCTTACACATATATATTCAGTTCTTACACATATATATTCACTTCTAACACATATATATTCAGTTCTTAAACATATATATTCACTTCCCACATATATATATTCAGTTCTTACACATATATATTCAGTTCTAACACATATATATTCAGTTCTTAAACATATATATTCACTTCTTACACATATATATTCCGTTCTTACTCATATATATTCAGTTCTTACACATATATATTCCGTTCTTACACATATATTTTCAGTTCTTACACATATATATTCAGTTCTTACACATATATATTCACTTCTTACACATATATATTCCGTTCTTACACATATATATTCCGTTCTTACACATATATATTCCGTTCTTACACATATATATTCCGTTCTTACACATATATATTCCGTTCTTACGCATATATATTCAGTTCTTACACATATATATTCATTTCTTACACATATATGTTCAGTTCTTACGCATATATTCAGTTTTACGCATATATATTCCGTTCTTACGCATATATACTCAGTTCTTACACATATATATTCAGTTCTAACACATACATATTCAGTTCTTACACATATATATTCACTTCTTACACATATATATTCTTCTTACACATATATATTCACTTCTTACACATATATTCCGTCCTTACACATATATATTCAGTTCTTACACATATATATTCCGTTCTTACACATATATATTCGTTCTAACGCATAAATATTCTGTTCTTACGCATATATAGTCATTTCTTACACATATATGTTCAGTATTTACGCATATATATTCAGTTTTACCCATATATATTCAGTTCTTACACATATATATTCAGTTCATACACATATATATTCAGTTTTTACACATATATATTCAGTTCTAACACATATATATTCAGTTCTTAAACGTATATATTCACTTCTTACACATATATATTCCGTTCTTACACATATATATTCAGTTCTTACACATATATATTCAGTTCTTACACATATATTTTCAGTTCTTACACATATATATTCAGTTCTTACACATATATATTCACTTCTAACACATATATATTCAGTTCTTAAACATATATATTCACTTCTTACAAATATATATTCAGTACTTACACATATATATTCATTTCTAACACATATATATTCAGTTCTTAAACATATATATTCACTTCTTACACATATATATTCCGTTCTTACACATATATATTCAGTACTTACACATATATATTCAGTTCTTACACATATATTTTCAGTTCTTACACATATATATTCAGTTCTTACACATATATATTCACTTCTTACACATATATACTCCGTTCTTACACATATATATTCCGTTCTTACACATATATATTCAGTTCTTACGCATATATATTCAGATCTTACGCATATATATTCAGTTCTTACGCATATATATTCCATTCTTACACATATATATTCTGTTCTTACACATATATATTCCGTTCTTACACATATATATTCCGTTCTTACACATATATATTCAGTTCTTACGCATATAATTCAGATCTAACGCATATATATTCAGTTCTTACGCATATATATTCCGTTCTTACACATATATATTCCGTTCTTACACATATATTCCGTTCTTACGCATATATATTCCGTTCTTTCGCATATATATTCAGTTTGACGCATATATATTCAGTTCTTACGCATATATATTGAGTTCTTACGCATATATATTCAGTTCTTACGCATAAATGTGCAGTTCTTACACATATATATTCAGTTCTTACACATATATATTCCGTTCGTACACATATATATTCTGTTCTTACACATATATATTCCGTTCTTACACGTATATATTCCGTTCTTACGCATATATATTCTTACACATATATTCCGTTCTTACACATATATATTCAGTTCTTACACATATAAATTCCGTTCTTACACGTATATATTCCGTTCTTACGCATATAGATTCAGTTCTTACGCATATATATTCCGTTCTCATACATATATATTCACTTCTTACACATATCTATTCCGTTCTTACACATATATATTCCGTTCTTACGCATCAATATTATTACACATATATTCCGTTCTACACATATATATATTCAGTTCTTACACATATATATTCACTTCTTACACATATATATTCCGTTCTGACACATATATATTCAGTTCTTACATATATATATTCAGTTCTAACACATATATATTCAGTTCTTACACATATATTTTCACTTCTTACACATATATATTCCGTTTTTAAACATATATATTCCGTTCTTACACATATATATTCAGTTCTTACGCATATATATTCAGTTCTTACGCATATATATTCAGTTCTTACACATACATATTCACTTCTTACACATATATATTCCGTTCTTATACATATATTCCGTTCTTACGCATATATATTCCGTTCTTTCGCATATATATTCAGTTTTTCGAATATATATTCAGTTCTTAAGCATATATATTCAGTTCTGACGCATATATATTCAGTTCATACGCATATATGTGCAGTTCTTACACATATATAATCAGTTCTTACACATATATATCCTTCGTACACATATATATTCTGTTCTTACACATATATATTCCGTTCTTACACGTATATATTCCGTTCTTACACATATATATTCCGTTCTTACGCATATATATTCTTACACATATATTCCGTTCTTACACATATATATTCAGTTCTTACACTTATAAATTCCGTTCTTAAACATATATATTCCGTTCTTACACGTACATATTCCGTTCTTACACATACATATTCCGTTCTTACACATATATATTCCGTTCTTACACGTACAAATTCCGTTTTTACACATATGTATTCCGTTCTTACGCATATATATTCAGTTCCTACTCATATATATTCAGTTCTTACACATATATATTCAGTTCTTACGCATATATATTCCGTTCTTACACATATATATTCCGTTCTTACACGTACATATTCCGTTCTTACACATATATATTCCGTTCTTACTCATATATATTCCGTTTTAACACATATATATTCCGTTCTTACACATATATATTCAGTTCTTACGCATATATATTCAGATCTTACGCATATATATTCAGTTCTTACGCATATATATTCCGTTCTTACACATATATATTCCGTTCTTACACTTATATTCCGTTCTAACGCATATATATTCCGTTCTTTCGCATATATATTCAGTTTGACGCATATATCTTCAGTTCTTACGCATATATATTCAGTTCTTACGCATATATATTCAGTTATTACGCATATATGTGCAGTTCTTACACATATATATTCAGTTCTTACACATATATATTCCGTTCGTTCACATATATATTCTGTTCTTACACATATATATTTCGTTCTTACACGTATATATTCCGTTCTTAGGCATATATATTCTTACACATATATTCCGTTCTTACACATATATATTCAGTTCTTACACATATAAATTCCGTTCTTACACATATATATTCCGTTCTTACGCATATATATTCTGTTCTTACACATATATATTCCGTTCTTACACGTATATATTCCGTTCTTACACATATATATTCCGTTCTTACGCATATATATTCTTACACATATATTTCGTTCTTACACATATATATTCAGTTGTTACACTTATAAATTCCGTTCTTACACATATATATTCCGTTCTTACACGTACATATTCCGTTCTTACACATATATATTCCGTTCTTACACATATATATTCCGTTCTTACACGTACAAATTCCGTTCTTACACATATGTATTCCGTTCTTACGCATATATATTCAGTTCCTACTCATATATATTCAGTTCTTTCACATATATATTCAGTTCTTACGCATATATATTCCGTTCTTACACATATATATTCCGTTTTTACACGTACATATTCCGTTCTTACACATATATATTCCGTTCTTACTCATATATAATCCGTTATTAAGCATATGTATTCAGTTCTTACGCATATATATTCAGTTCTTACGCATATATATTCAGTTCTTACTCATATATATTCATTTCTTACACATATATGTTCAGTTCTTAGACATATATATTCCGTTCTTACACGTACATATTCCGTTCTTACACATCTATATTCCGTTCTTACACATATATATTCTGTTCTAACACATATATATTCACTTCTTATTCATATATATTCAGTTCTTACACATATATAATCCGTTCTTACATATATATACACATATATATTCCGTTCTTACACATATATATTCCGTTCTTACACGTACATATTCCGTTCTTACACATATATATTCCGTGCTTACACATATATATTCAGTTCTTACACATATATATTCAGTTCTTACACATATATATTCACTTCTTACACATATATATGCCGTTCTTACACATATATATTCCGTTCTTACACATATATATTCAGCTCTTACGCATATATTTTCAGTTCTTACACATATATATTCAGTTCTTACGCATATATATTTTCAGTTCTTACTCATATATATTCCGTTCTTACGCATATATATTCCGTTCTTACGCATATATATTCAGTTCTTACTCATATATATTCAGTTCTTACGCATATATATTCAGTTCTTACGGATATATATTCAGTTCTTACGAATATATATTCAGTTCTTACACATATATATTCAGTTCTTACACATATATATTCCGTTCTTACACATATATATTCCGTTTTTACGCATATATATTCCGTTCTTACACGTATATATTCCGTTCTTACACATATATATTCCGGTCTTACATATATATATTCCGTTCTTACACATATATATTCAGTTCTTACATATATATATTCCGTTCTTACACTTATTTATTCTGTTCTTACACATATATATTCCGTTCTTACACATATCTATTCCGTTCTTACACATATATATTCCGGTCTTACGCATATATATTCCGTTCTTACGCATATATATTCCGTTCTTACGCATATATATTCCGTTTTTACACATATATATTCCGTTCTTACACGTTTATATTCCGTTCTTAAGCATATATATTCCGTTTTTACACATATATATTCCGTTCTTACACATATATATTCGGTTCTTACAAATATATATTCCGTTCTTACACATATATATTCCGTTCTTACACTTATATATTCCGTTCTTACGCATACATATTCAGTTCTTACGCATTTATATTCAGTTCTTACGCATATATATTCAGTTCTTACACATATCTATTCAGTTCTTACACATTTATATTCAGTTCTTACACATATATATTCACTTCTTACACATATATATTCCGTTATTACACATATATATTCAGTTCTTACGCATATATATTCCGTTCTTACACATGTATATTCCGTTCTTACACGTACAAATTCCGTTCTTACACATATGTATTCCGTTCTTAAGCATATATATTCAGTTCCTACTCATATATATTCAGTTCTTACACATATATATTCAGTTTTTACGCATATATATTCACTTCTTACACATATATATTCCGTTCTTACACATATATATTCACTTCTTACACATATATACAGTTCTTACACATATATATTCCGTTCTTACACATATATATTCCGTTCTTACGCATAAATATTCAGTTCTTACGCATATATAGTCATTTCTTACACATATATATTCAGTATTTACGCATATATATTCAGTTTTACCCATATATATTCAGTTCTTACACATATATATTCAGTTCTTACACATATATATTCAGTTCTTACACATATATATTCAGTTCTAACACATATATATTCAGTTCTTACACATATATATTCACTTCTTACACATATATATTCCGTTCTTATACATATATATTCAGTTCTTACACATATATATTCAGTTCTTACACATATATATTCAGTTCTTACACATATATATTCACTTCTTACACATATATATTCCGTTCTTACACATATATATTCCGTTTTTACACATATATATTCAGTTTTTACACATATATATTCAGTTCTTACACATATATATTCAGTTCTTACACATATATATTCCGTTCTTACACATATATATTCAGTTCTTACACATATATATTCCGTTCTTACACGTATATAATCCGTTCTTACAAATATATATCCCGTTCTTACACATATATATTCCTTTCTTACACATATATATTCCGTTCTTACGCATATATATTCTGTTCTTACGCATATATATTCCGTTCTTACGCATATATATTCAGTTCTTACACATATATATTCCGTTCTTACACATATATATTCAGTTTTTACACATATATTTTCACTTATTACACATATATATTCAGTTCATACACATATATATTCCGTTCTTACACAAAAATACACATATAAATTCCGTTCTTACACATATATATTAAATTCTTTCACGTACATATTCCGTTCTTACACATATATATTTCGTTCTTACAAATATATATTCCGTTCTTACGCATATATATTCAGTTCTTACGCATATATATTCATTTCTTACACATATATATTCATTTCTTACACATATATTCCGTTCTGACGCATATATATTCCGTTCTTTCGCATATATATTCAGTTTTACGCATATATATTCAGTTCTTACGCATACATATTCAGTTCATACACATATATATTCCGTTCTTACACAAAAATACACATATAAATTCCGTTCTTACACATATATATTAAATTCTTTCACGTACATATTCCGTTCTTACACATATATATTCCATTCTTACAAATATATATTCCGTTCTTACGCATATATATTCAGTTCTTACGCATATATATTCCGTTCTTACACATATATATTCATTTCTTACACATATATTCCGTTCTGACGCATATATATTCCGTTCTTTCGCATATATATTCAGTTTTACGCATATATATTCAGTTCTTACGCATACATATTCAGTTATTACGCATATATATTCCGTTCTTACGCATATATATTCCGTTCTTACACGTATTTATTCTGTTCTTACACATATATATTACTTTCTTACTCATATCTATTCCGTTCTTACACATATTTATTCCGTTCTTACTCATATATATTCAGTTCTTACGCATATATATTCCGTTCTTACGCCTATATATTCAGTTCTTACACACATATATTCCGTTCTTACACATATATATTCCGTTCTAACACATATATATTCCGTTCTTACACTTATTTATTCTGTTCTTACACATATATATTCCGTTCTTACACATATCTATTCCGTTCTTACACATATATATTCCGTTCTTACGCATATATATTCCGTTCTTACGCATATATATTCCGTTCTTACGCATATATATTCAGTTCTTACTCATATATATTCCGTTCTTACACATATATATTCCGTTTTTACACATATATATTCCGTTCTTACACGTT
>JAWPHD010022732.1:0-24206 GCA_037043455.1 Cyrtodaria siliqua | reverse complement strand
ACTTTGTCCATTTCTCCACTTAAGTTGATCGACGAGGAAGCAGACGACATTGTATGGATACAAGCAGTATGATCACACCAGACAATTTCTAAAAGTACCATATATCTTAATAAGAGTATTGATCGTATTGACATAACATGATTATTTCGAGATAATCGTGTTGTTGATTTTATTCAATATATATATTTCAATATATCCCCAAAGGCTTATTCTAATAAACATATTAAAATGATTAATTATAAAACACAACATTTACTCTTATGTAAAGACGATGTTTATATTGTTGTTAGCATATTCGTCTTGGTATACTGTGTAAGGGGTTAATCCGTATCGGTATCTGATTGGCTCTAAATTGTAGTATATAATACAAATTAGTAAATATAAATAGTCTTCAATAATTTGAACCGTTGAATCCATTGAGGATTTATATACAATAGTGTCGGTTAGAACATGCGGACCGGAACTCCCTTTTTACTTGGAAAAAGTTAATTATTTAATTCATAGATACCCGTATTTATATAGCTAATCCCTCTTTATATATCATATCATCAGTAGCATCGACATTACATAATGTAACCGTATGATTTCGGTTCTCAACATTATACTCTCATCGTGTACATATTATTATACAATTACTCTTTTTTATGAGATCGTTGCATGGTTTTAACGACCCAAGAAAAGGAACAGTTCTTTTTCAGTAGGATCTAACCATGTGCTGACCGAATTTAAAAGACAATACTGTTTTTATTATGACATTTATAGAGGAATAATTTTCACAGACTCCAGTTATATTGTTATACTTGTATTGCCTATTAATGCTGCAGTTATATTGTTATACTTGTATTGCCTATTAATGCTCCAGTTGTACTGTTATACTTGTATTGCCTATTAATGCTGCAGTTATACTGTTATACTTGTATTGCCTATTAATGCTGCAGTTATACTGTTATACTTGTATTGGCTATTAATGCTGCAGTTATACTGTTATACTTGTATTGCCTATTAATGCTGCAGTTATACTGTTATACTTGTATTGCCTATTAATGCTCCAGTTGTACTGTTATACTTGTATTGGCTATTAATGCTCCAGTTATACTGTTATACTTGTATTGCCTATTAATGCTCCAGTTGTACTGTTATACTTGTATTGGCTATTAATGCTGCAGTTATACTGTTATACTTGTATTGCCTATTAATGCTGCCTAGTTTGTTAGAGGATATATCATGACTGGAATTTCTTTATTTACACCGTTTTATTGCGATGACAACAGGGTAAGAATGAGGTTTCGTACAACCTAGAATCTGGTTTAAACCCCCAGCGGTCTTTATGCCGTTTCAAGGCGGTAGCCCTTTTATGTTTGTGATGTCGTGTTTCATGTCTTTTATTCATCTTTGTAATTGTTGTTTGTTTCTAGGTGTGTCTTTGGTAGACTGTGGTCATTCAATGCTACTTTTCCTGTTTGAATTGTGTGTCTACTTTTATCCGATTAAAAGTATAAGTTTATTCGAGGATTTTTAAAATACACGTGAATGAATATGCATAAAATGAATTAAGAGCTGGTAACTCATATTCAACGCTCTAATTTTGAGGCGTGTCCTGGCTGATTAAAGCCGTTTATATTGTGCCTATAGAGTTAGGATGCTCGAAGTATGTTAATTATATATATACTTCCTCGTCAGTAAATATAGACACGATGTACATATGCTGTATAGACACGATGTACACATGTTGTATAGACACGATGTACACATGCTGTATAGACACGACGTACACATGCTGTATAGACACGACGTACACATGCTGTATAGACACGACGTACATATGTTGTATAGACACGATGTACACATGTTGTATAGACACGACGTACACATGTTGTATAGACACGACGTACACATGCTGTATAGACACGACGTACACATGCTGTATAGACACGACGTACATATGCTGTATAGACACGATGTACACATGCTGTATAGACACGATGTACACATGTTGTATAGACACGATGTACACATGCTGTATATACACGACGTACACATGCTGTATAGACACGACGTACACATGTTGTATAGACACGACGTACACATGTTGTATAGACACGACGTACACATGCTGTATAGACACGACGTACACATGCTGTATAGACACGACGTACACATGCTGTATAGACACGATGTACACAGCTGTATAGACACGATGTACACATGTTGTATAGACACGATGTACACATGCTGTATAGACACGATGTACACATGTTGTATAGACACGATGTACACAGCTGTATAGACACGACGTACACATGTTGTATGGACACGACGTACACATGCTGTATGGACACGACGTACACATGCTGTATGGACACGACGTACACATGCTGTATGGACACGACGTACACATGCTGTATAGACACGACGTACACATGTTGTATAGACACGACGTACATATGTTGTATAGACACGACGTACACATGTTGTATAGACACGACGTACACATGTTGTATAGACACGACGTACATATGTTGTATAGACACGATGTACATATGCTGTATAGACACGACGTACACATGTTGTACGCTGTATAGACACGATGTACATATGCTGTATAGACACGATGTACATATGTTGTATAGACACGATGTACATATGCTGTATAGACACGATGTACGTATAGACACGATGTACATATGCTGTATAGACACGACGTACACATGTTGTACGCTGTATAGACACGATGTACATATGCTGTATAGACACGATGTACATATGTTGTATAGACACGATGTACATATGCTGTATAGACACGATGTACATATGTTGTATAGACACGATGTACACATGTTGTATAGACACGATGTACATATGCTGTATAGACACGACGTACACATGTTGTACGCTGTATAGACACGATGTACATATGCTGTATAGACACGACGTACACATGTTGTATAGACACGACGTACACATGTTGTATAGACACGACGTACACATGCTGTATAGACACGACGTACACATGCTGTATAGACACGACGTACACATGTTGTATAGACACGACGTACACATGTTGTATAGACACGACGTACACATGCTGTATAGACACGACGTACACATGCTGTATATACACGATGTACGTATGCTGTATAGACACGACGTACACATGCTGTATAGACACGACGTACACATGCTGTATATACACGATGTACGTATGCTGTATAGACACGACGTACACATGCTGTATAGACACGACGTACACATGCTGTATAGACACGACGTACACATGCTGTATAGACACGACGTACACATTGCTGTATAGACACGACGTACACATGCTGTATAGACACGACGTACACATGCTGTATATACACGATGTACGTATGCTGTATAGACACGACGTACACATGCTGTATAGACACGACGTACACATGCTGTATAGACACGACGTACACATGCTGTATAGACACGACGTACACATGTTGTATAGACACGACGTACACATGCTGTATAGACACGACGTACACATGCTGTATAGACACGACGTACACATGTTGTATAGACACGATGTACACATGTTGTATAGACACGACGTACACATGCTGTATAGACACGACGTACACATGCTGTATAGACACGACGTACACATGCTGTATAGACACGACGTACATATGCTGTATAGACACGACGTACACATGCTGTATACTGTATAGACACGACGTACACATGCTGTATAGACACGACGTACACATGCTGTATAGACACGACGTACACATGCTGTATAGACACGACGTACACATGCTGTATAGACACGACGTACACATGTTGTATAGACACGACGTGCACATGTTGTATAGACACGATGTACACATGTTGTATGGACACGATGTACACATGTTGTATGGACACGATGTACACATGTTGTATATACACGATGTACACATGTTGTATATACACGATGTACACATGCTGTATAGACACGATGTACATATGTTGTATATACACGATGTACATATGTTGTATATACACGATGTACACATGCTGTATAGACACGATGTACACATGTTGTATAGACACGATGTACACATGTTGTATATACACGATGTACACATGTTGTATAGACACGATGTACACATGCTGTATATACACGACGTACACATGCTGTATATACACGACGTACACATGCTGTATAGACACGACGTACACATGTTGTATAGACACGATGTACACATGTTGTATAGACACGATGTACACATGCTGTATGGACACGATGTACACATGCTGTATGGACACGATGTACACATGCTGTATGGACACGATGTACACATGCTGTATGGACACGATGTACATATGCTGTATGGACACGATGTACACATGCTGTATAGACACGATGTACACATGCTGTATAGACACGATGTACATATGCTGTATAGACACGATGTACATATGTTGTATGGACACGATGTACATATGTTGTATGGACACGATGTACATATGTTGTATGGACACGATGTACATATGTTGTATGGACACGATGTACATATGTTGTATATACACGATGTACATATGTTGTATGGACACGATGTACATATGTTGTATATACACGATGTACATATGTTGTATAGACACGATGTACATATGTTGTATAGCTACTTTAAATATAACCGGAGTATATTATTTCAAAATACATGAAAGAGATACGTTTCATAAATAATAGTTTGATCGTAATTTTTACACCAGATGTAGATATCTAAATAGATATAAATGTCGAACAGAAAATGCAGCATTCAAGGACCACAGTCAGCCAAAAGCACGCATATAAACAAACAACACTTTTAAAGATGACTAAAGACAAAACACGACAACACAAACATAAATGGGTTGACAATAGGGTTACCGCCTTGGAACGGTCAGTGACCGCTTGGGGTTTAAGCCAGGTTTTAGGGTGCACTAAGTCTCACTCTTACTCTTATCCCCATTCTTAAACCATATATATATATATATATATATATATATATATATATATATATACTAACTGGGCAAGACGCTTGAAGGTAGACAACGTCTCTGTGGCCGAGGGGTTAGCGTTGCGTTGTAATCATTCTCACCTCTCACAGGTGCGGGTTGGAATCCCACTGGGAGCTCGTTTTGTAAGTGAGGAAGTATCGATTCTTACGGATGGGAGGTGTACAGTTCTGGTTCTACCCAGGAAAAGAGGATAGTCTGTCTCCAACACAAAAATAATCGACCGTCATATATAACCTTACATGTGTTGAAAATGTCGTAAAACGCTATACAAACAAAGTTTGAAGTGGGGCGAACCAATGATCTAATTGTTCATCACCAGGTCCTACGGGCACCAAATCTGACTCAAACCCCATGGTCATCTCAATAAAACGGAACAGTGTACATGATTAAATCCCCGCAAGGTTAACCAAACTGGGCAGCATTAGTGGGCATTACAACTAGAAATTAAAGATACTCATGTGTATATGAATATAAAAACAAAAGCCTATACAGATGATAAAAACGGTCCTATAGAAAACACAGCACCACAAACGCAATGGCACCGTAGATCCGCACAGTACCACAAAGAAAGAGCAAATTAAAGGGCCAATGTCCGTAACCATTATTGAATATTTACTAAATAAAACCAAGATTGTTTGACAGAATTCATTAGCGGTACTAAAAAAGAGGTACCTCTTTGTGGGGTTGAACTCGTAACCCACACTAAAATTACACTCAAGGGCAATACTAGTCGAACGTCGCAATTGCCGAGCTCGCTACCGACTGAGCTTACCGGGCCGGATCTATTACGTAAGAGATGCAACGTATAAAAGCTAATGCGCTAATGGATGTCATGTGATCAGCAGAAAATGCAAATAATATGGGTCCCACATTATTTACAAATAATAAATAAATCTTTTTTTTTCAAACTCGCGAATGTATTACTACAGGCTTATCTGGGTCTATGGTAATATTACCATGTATACATTTCACTAAAAAAAAAAAAACCAGACAGTTATTTGGCTATGCTCGATATATGTTTACTTACGGACTGTGTCCCTTTAACTATACAATGAAAAAGACAATACACAACATAAATAGTGGTGAAGACAGGGTTACCGACTTGGAACGGTCAGTGGGCAATAAGACCTACCAGTTAGCTTAAATCGATTTTAAGTGTAAACAACCTCGCTATTATCCTGTCTTCAGCGCTCAAATTGACAAGACAGTGTAAGTAAAATTACATCCCATTAAAAGGAAATCTCTGACAATAAAGTCCACATCCAGAAAGCCAAAGCAACAAGACGTCCAGAAGAAGCTTCTTATACAGAGTGACCATTGTAACAAACTTGGTATAGGTTTATAATCTCATGTCACATGGAAAATATTAGACTTCTATCTGTTGTAGTTTCAGAAGTGACAAATTCCCCCGAAGTGGTTTTTACCTTTGACCTTTAAGGTTGACGTTGACCTTGGAGCCACTTACCTGGATTTTATGCGCGCCACGTCTTCTTGTTATGGTGAGCACTTGTGCCAAGTTATTTGAAATCAGTCCATGAATGTCAGAGTTATTAACCGGACACGAAAGCACTTCTGTTTTTATCTTTGACCTCTAAGTGTATCCTTCACCTTGGAGTCGCGGACCTGGATATTGCGAGCGACATTTCGTCTTGATGTGGTGAGCACTTGTTCCAAGTTATTTGAAAATCCGTCCAGGAATGTCAGAGTTATTGACCGGACACGATTGTACGGACGGACGGACGGAGGGACGGACTGACTGACCAATGGACTGACTGACGGACAGTCAGACTGACGGACGGACGGTGCGACTACTATGTGCCGCCCTTGGGGGTGGAGGCATAAAAATCATATATAACTTTATGTAAATATGTGACCCCAGGAGCGGGTAAGATTTCACCACAGCGTTACCATTTGAACCACTATAATATTATGCCACACGCAAAATACTAACCATTTAGCCTTTATGGTTGTAAAGCATACGCCGATGGCCATGGAATGGTATTAAAATATTGAAGGTTCACCGTAATATTCATACAATATTTGTGATATTTTAAATATTAAGTTCTGCTCAATCCGGGGCTAACGGTCGCGAACGGTGTCAAGCATTCTTCACTACCGTTCATGAACAGTCTCAGTCAAATTGAGACAGCAATATTTTTTATATTGATTGTTTTCGGTGATTTCCAAATTTCCCCTTTCGTACTATTGTTAGAGAAGAAAAGTTTTATCATCACTTTCCTAACACTGTGACCCTAGAGGCGAGGCTATATTTGACCCCAGAGTCATCATCTGAACATACTAATTAGAGGACCATAAGATTAAACTACATGCAATATATCTATGATTTTTGATATCAGAGAAGAAGATTTTTGAAAGTTTTCTCTACATCTATGTGAAACATGTGTATCTGTATGTTGTGGCGACTTTCATGCTTTTCGGAGGCGGTTTAACCACAGAGATAAAAATAAAAACCGAATCCAATTTTTATAGTTTAATCGTAATGATAATTTATTTATCATATAGATCTAGAAACATTTCTAGCTCCACATAATTTGATTCCTAAACTACTGTGAATATCTTTTCATAAAGACAAATATAATTTCTAATTTCCTTTTCATTCAACTGGTAAAAGCCATAACAATATCTTAAATGATTCTATTTATAATTTAGCCCAAATTCACAGAACCCATACCCAAAATATAGCCTACCCAGTTTTACTGACCCAACCGTTCCCTTTTGAACTGACAAAATCGAAGCTTATATATTACAAAAGTTCCAAATCCCGCGGCTCGCAGAATTCAGCCAAAATTCTGCGGATTCGCAGAATCCCAGAATGATGCTGGCAGAATTCGGCATAATTCCACAGAAATCACAATACAGTTTAATGAAAGTTATAATAATTTTACCATTTGATACAAGTCAAATACTTAATACATAAATTACCCGTGGTGAGTAGAAGAAATCAATCTCCGCAATATGATAAACCTCCGACACAAAACCTTACAGCCTTCTTGTTTACAATTTTAACGCTCACGCCCTCCTGTGACGTAGTCGATATAAGGCGACCCTGGCGAGTTAGTCGTGATAAAATAAACATGAGTAATTTCTACATAAAACATGGAATAACGATGTAAACAAGATATCTCAACGAATTCCAGGTATTCCTATCGGTTAACGAGGTTTAACTGTTGACAATTCGAGATAAAGTTGAATTCATAAATACAATGTTACAGGCTTACCACCACTAATTACATGTAGTCGAATGTAGTTCCTATAATAAAAAGTAATCCTTCCTTTTTTGATGGAAATGGGCATTATAAGTAGGGTAAAACTGCCCATTTCTATTCGATTTTATGGTTGTATGTATAAGAAACGTATTCATAGATTTTACTGGATCACTAATGAACATTTTCGAAAGTTCGACTCTATGTTTACACTTTGTGAACAATGAAAACAGTCAATCTATGAAAACAGATGTACCCTTGACCCGTTTGGTAAACAAACAAGAACTTTCTTACATGTCTTGTGACCCCACCTTTTCTGGTGATTTTTCAAGAGGAAAATTAGTTTTCTATATGAACATTACACTGCTGCATTATCCATACTTGAGTTGAATTTGCAGCAAATCATTAACATGGGTGTCTATGGGGAAAGTAATTAGTGGTTTCACACCTACACTTAATTGTTACCCCACCCACTTATGTTTTAAATAGCGGTAAATTTGAATAATGAAGCAATTACTATGATTAACATACTAAATAGCTATACTGGACAGAACCAATATGAGGTTGAACTATTTTACATAAAAACTACTTGTTTGATTTCATTTTGCATTGTATGTCTATAACGTAGTAAACATTTAACTAATAACTATAAATTCTTTTTTGATGTAGTGTAAAGAGTGAATGTATATATGTATTATGTTTCTTCTCTGTATGTTTTTGTAACCCGCCTAGTTCAAGGCAATAAACATGTATATGTTATGCCAATAAACTATATTGTGCCTATAGAGTTAGGATTCTCGAAATAGGGAAATTATATATATACTTCGTCGTCAGTAAATTTAGACACGACGTACATATGCTGTATAGACACGACGTACACATGCTGTATAGACACGATGTACATATGTTGTATAGACACGACGTACATATGTTGTATAGACACGACGTACATATGTTGTATAGACACGACGTACATATGTTGTATAGACACGATGTACATATGTTGTATAGACACGACGTACATATGTTGTATAGACACGACGTACACATGTTGTATAGACACGATGTACATATGCTGTATAGACACGATGTACATATGTTGTATAGACACGACGTACATATGTTGTATAGACACGACGTACATATGTTGTATAGACACGACGTACACATGTTGTATAGACACGATGTACATATGTTGTATAGACACGACGTACATATGTTGTATAGACACGATGTACATATGTTGTATAGACACGACGTACATATGTTGTATAGACACGACGTACATATGTTGTATAGACACGACGTACATATGTTGTATAGACACGACGTACATATGTTGTATAGACACGATGTACACATGTTCTATATACACGACGTACATATGTTGTATAGACACGACGTACACATGTTGTATAGACACGACGTACACATGTTGTATAGACACGACGTACACATGTTGTATAGACACGACGTACACATGTTGTATAGACACGACGTACACATGTTGTATAGACACGACGTACACATGTTGTATAGACACGACGTACACATGTTGTATATACACGACGTACACATGTTGTATAGACACGACGTACACATGTTGTATAGACACGATGTACACATGTTGTATAGACACGACGTACACATGTTGTATAGACACGACGTACACATGTTGTATATACACGACGTACACATGTTGTATAGACACGACGTACACATGTTGTATATACACGACGTACACATGTTGTATAGACACGACGTACACATGTATATACACGACGTACACATGCTGTATAGACACGACGTACACATGCTGTATAGACACGACGTACACATGTTGTATATACACGACGTACACATGTTGTATAGACACGACGTACACATGTTGTATAGACACGACGTACACATGTTGTATAGACACGACGTACACATGTTGTATATACACGACGTACACATGTTGTATAGACACGACGTACACATGTTGTATATACACGACGTACACATGTTGTATAGACACGATGTACACATGTATATACACGACGTACACATGCTGTATAGACACGACGTACACATGCTGTATAGACACGACGTACACATGTTGTATAGACACGACGTACACATGCTGTATAGACACGACGTACACATGCTGTATAGACACGATGCACACATGCTGTATAGACACGATGCACACATGCTGTATAGACACGATGCACACATGCTGTATAGACACGATGCACACATGCTGTATAGACACGATGCACACATGCTGTATAGACACGATGCACACATGCTGTATAGACACGATGCACACATGCTGTATAGACACGATGCACACATGCTGTATATACACGATGCACACATGTTGTATAGACACGATGCACATATGTTGTTTAGACACGATGTACGTATAGACACGATGTACACATGTTGTATAGACACGATGTACACATGTTGTATATACACGATGTACACATGCTGTATATACACGATGTACATATGTTGTATAGACACGATGTACATATGCTGTATATACACGATGTACATATGTTGTATATACACGATGTACACATGTTGTATAGGCACGATGTACATATGTTGTATAGACACGACGTACATATGCTGTATAGACACGACGTACATATGCTGTATAGACACGACGTACATATGCTGTATAGACACGACGTACATATGCTGTATAGACACGATGTACATATGTTGTATAGACACGATGTACATATGCTGTATAGACACGATGTACATATGTTGTATATACACGATGTACACATGCTGTATATACACGATGTACATATGTTGTATATACACGATGTACATATGCTGTATAGACACGATGTACATATGTTGTATAGATATTTTAAATATCAAAGGAGTACATTATTTCAAAATGCATGAAAGAGATACGTTTCATAGATAATAGTTTGATCGTAATTTTTACACCAAATGTAGATATAAAAATAGATAAAAATGTCGAACAGAAAATGCAGCATTCATGGACCACAGTCAACCAAAAGCACGCATATAAACAAACAACAGATGACTAAAGACAAAACACGACAACACAAACATAAATGAGTTGACAATAGGGCTTGGAACGGTCAGTGGCCGCTGGGGTTTAAACCAGGTTTTCGGGTGCACTAAGCCTCACTCTTACCCTATTGTCATCTCAATAAAACGGGACAGTTCAAAGAAAGATATCCCCCGCCAGGTTATATTATCTCACAAACAATGCAGCATTAATAGGCAATATAAGTATAACACATAAATGATCATGTAAATATTAATATAAATAAAAACAAAAGCCTAGAAAAACACAAAGCAAGTACTCATTGACTTGAAGGGAACAAACCATTAAGGGTACGGCACAATTCTTTGAGGATTTAGGTAGACGTCAATCATTATAGTGTCCACAATCTGTCCTGTCATCGCACAATCAAAGAGAAAAGTATAGTGGCGAACTGTAAATGGGTCAACCACTAAACATGCTGTATAGATTCATAACCTCTTTTGATAAAAAAATTACCAAGTTTAATAAAGATTGTATGAAAGTGATTAATACCAAGGATCGTACTAAGTTTATAAATCACAACACCATAGAAGTCAGGTTGTGATATTCCTTGTCGCAAAAGTTTTCTTACATTACATTTATATTTTAAATGTTGATCAGTGTTACGATAATAACATGGTATATACGGTAGCCCTGGTGGAGTAGCTTCTTAGTTATACACATATTACGAATATTAAAGTCCTAAACTCGGCTACAAGCTCTCTAGACAAACGAATAAGTTGAGAAACACAGACCCCATGAAGAGTAGCCCGGGGACATTCCCATCTACATGAGGATAATTGACAATATCAAAATTAAAATCATCTCTCTTGTCAAAGATTTTACTTATTACTTCTCCATTCTTTTTCAATAGAGAGATATTAACCAAGAAAAGAAGCGACAGTATCAGAAATATTTCGACAAATAAAACTATTTTTTACTGAAAAATACGATAACCCGTTTAAAATTACCTATTAAATGGTTTAATTTTACAATAAGCAAACGTTTTAAGCAGACATTAAGGTTTTATTTAATAACCAAGCCAACCCCGTTTTCCCTTCTTGGATGGGGTATGAACGTTAATACTCGGACCATGTAATAGCATTCAACCAAAAACACGCATGGAAACAAGTAACAATAACGAGGATAAATAAAACACCAGTTATGTGACATCACAAACATAAAATGGTTGATAGTAGGCTACAGCCTTGGAACGGTCAGAGGCCAAAAATACCGCTGGATGTTTAAAACTGGTTCTAGGGTGCACCAAACATCACGCTTACGCTGCTGGAGGGATATTTAGTATGCTGTTGGAGGGATATTTAGTATGCTGTTGGAGGGATATTTAGTATGCTGTTGGAGGGATATTTAGTATGCGGTTGGAGGGATATTTAGTATGCTGTTGGAGGGATATTTAGTATGCTGTTGGAGGGATATTTAGTATTCTCAATAATCTATTTTAACCGAGTACATGCATTTTAATCTTCCTTCAATAAATGTCTGAACGCAAAGTAAGGCTATTAACATCTGAATAACTTAATGTTACTTGATAAAAATATGTAGAAATGTAATGTATACTTTTGCATATGTTGAAAGTGTCGCATGTTGAAAGTATCGCAAAAGAAAAAAGACAATGAGAAAAATGGTCCTATAGAAATCACAGCATCGAAACGCAATAGCACGGTGCCGCCGTAGGTCCGCACTGCTAGCACGGTGCCATCGTAGGTCCGCACTGCACCACAAACAAGGAGCAAATTAAATGTACAATGAAAAGGACAATGCACGGCATAAATAATGTTGAAGACAGGGTTACCGACTTGGAACGGTCGGTAGGCAATGCGTAGATCCGCCCTGTCAATCAAACATATATCTGACCATGCCAGTTGACCAATCAAAATCACATGAGGTATTTATCCCGTTACATAAAGCACATGCTGTCCCACAAACAAACATTTTATACAACAGAACACATGGTAATGTTTGTGGCCAAAATTGAGCTTGGACAATGGTGGGCGGGGTTTATCGATTTGTACGGATCTATGTATAATCAGTTACTCATTTAATGTGTTACCCTCGTTAAAATAAGATAATTGCTATTTGTAGTAGTATGTTTTAAATTAGTTATTTGGTTATTTTATTTAACAAATATGAATTCATTTATTATCATAAACAATTTTGCTGTAATAGCAGTAATAGTTCTTCAGCTAATAGTACAAGTAGTACAAGTAGCAATAGGTGTAGTAAAACAGGGTTCCGCAAGAGTAACGTGTTCTGGAAGTGGTTCTCGAGAGAGGCTTTAGCCTCGAGTGTGATCCTAGAGATATAGCATATCCACTGGGCCTTAATGATAATATTATCAACAAGGAAAGAACCAATGATTTGTATTTATTCTATTTTTTCTTTTCGAAAGCATAAATCTAGATCTCATTATGGTAACATCAAACGGAAAGCACGTGTAACTTTGTCAGTCGCTGATTTACAAACTGTTTATAAGCAGTCAGAGAAAAACACTCTATGCTTTCAAGTCTCACATCTGTGTCTATGTCTGCACTTAAGTTGGTCGACGAGGTCGACGAGGAAACAGACATTAGTATCATTCGTTCAAATCCTTTGTATAATACTGCTTCCATAAGTCAAAGCTATACGCGACATGTTCTCCGACCCCATACTGACAAGGAGTCTGATCACGTCAGACATTTTCTAAGCATACCATATCGTAATGAATGTATACTCAACAAAAAAAGAAACTTCCGCAACTTTACCCATACATGTAGACACAATGAAAATATATTTTGTTTGGTCTTATATGTTAATACCTTTGTTAAAAGGCCAGCACTGTCAGGAAACAATTCTCCTTGAAAATAAATTTCCTTGAATCAACCTTGTACGCACAGTTATTCCCCTTGTTTTGGTTTAAACAGCATTTCCGGGTCTTGTGGTTTAAACTTTGATTTAACACAGAAATAAACAGAAGATAACCCCAGCACAAAAGGACGGAGAAAGTAAACTGACCTGTTCACTTACTTTTGCGCCATACAGCTTTCAAGAATGAATATTTTCAGATTATCTCCCTTTATAATACAAATATAGTGATTTCGCAATTTGAATAAAACATGTTTTAGCAGCAACACACTAACTCTGGTTTTTGATGATTATTAAGTATAAAATGATGAAATTGTATCTAGATGGGTGTACAAAGTGTAACACAGTCAACCTATGCAAATCACAGCTTAAAATGTGGAAGTTTCTTTTTTTGTTCAGTATATTTATTTTATTGACATACCAAACCTTTTTCAAGATAATTGTGAAAACTATAGGGAAAACATTCAACCACCTTCTGCTCAAGAACCACTGTTCTGTTTCGACAGCTTTTTCTTTTCTTTAAAAACAAGTCTTTTTATCCTAAACTATCAGGTTTGTTAAAATAAAATAATGACATTGCGCTCGGGTTCCTTTGTTGACATATACAGGGAAAACCGTAAAGCGTCTTCTCGAAAACCATTGTACATATTTAAACAGTTGTTTTCTAAAATGACCAGAATATCCTAATCTATCAAGTTCGCTAAATGAACCATACGTAAGACTCTTAAGCACAATTATATGTTATATACGAATGTATCAAAGGCGTTTCGACAGTGTTAATGTAAATATTACTTAAATGTTTCATGTTTATTTGATTGGTATGTATGACGGTCGATTTTTGTGGTGGAGGCAGTCCACCCACTTATTCCTGGATAGAACCAGTACTGCATACTTCTCGCAATCCGTAAGAATCGATACTTTCTCGCGTACAATTTGAGCTCCCAGTGGGATTCGAACCCACAGCGGTTTACAGAGAAGGTTTACAACGCAACGTCGTTAACCCCTTGACCGTAGAGGCGCTTCTCAGGTTGTAAAGATTCTTTATTAAATTATTGAACTTAACAACAACAGTGCTATTTGTTTGTAACTATTTTGGATTATGTACTTTTAAAGTATTGTTTAATTGTAACCACTACATGTACACTACTTGTGCATTAAAAACTGATAAAGGTGATCCTTTGAGAGCAACAAACACAATTAAGAGAATAAAGCAGCAGACTCGGTTTTATTGAGTCTGTTCATGAGAAGTAACGAAAGAAGCAACACTTCTCACGCACCCTACCGGCTTAAGCGGTATTCTACTTCAAAGTCACCTAAATTGGGCTCGTTGGTCCCAAAGGACCAGTAAAAAATAATATAACTGAAAAAAATACTACTAAATAAAGATCTGTTTAAACCAAGTTTCAAGTTAGTATGTATAAGATACATGATGTTTTACTTAAATATTTTGCAAATTTAAAAATTGATGACTTAAGCATGTCAACAAACTTGTAATTGGCGATATTTTTAAATATATACAATGCTACATGTATAAACAAAATAAAGATTTGACACACCCGGAAAACACCGCAAGGTGGCAATTCATATGTATAAGTATTGTAAAACGTCGAGCATCTGTGAACCATTCTTATTTGGCATAAAATAATTGACATGAAATATCTTATTCGTACAGATAAAGTCCCTGTGATCTAAAATGACGCACCCAAGAGGTCACAATATATAATAAACAGAGACATAACGAAAGCATGCATTTTTTAGAAAAAGATCAACTGAAGACAGTTGGGATATATTATTAGCATGGAAAATCACGTTCTTGAGTTCCTTTGCTAAGAATGGCTTCGCCCGTGCGTCATATAGCATTTCACTGAGTTATGAATAATGGTTAGTATCGTAACTCTCATCTGATTTTAAAAGATAAAGGTAATTTAAGAACTCTTCCGCGACAGTCTGACTTCTATGGCGACGTCATTATAAACTTCGTTAGATCCTGAGTAATGATCACGAGTAATGATCACGAGTAATGTTCACGAGTAATGATCACGAGTAATGATCACGAGTAATGATCACGAGTAAGGATCACTAGTAATGATCACGAGTAATGATCACGAGAAATGATCACGAGTAAGGATCACGAGTAACAATCACGAGTAATGATCACGAGTAATGATCACGAGTAATGATCACGAGTAATGATAACGAGTAAGGATCACGAGTAATGATCACGAGTAATGATCACGAGTAATGATCACGAGTAATGATAACGAGTAAGGATCACGAGTAATGATAACGAGTAAGGATCACGAGTAATGATCACGAGTAATGTTCACGAGTAATGATCACGTTCATTCAATATTTATAAAGACTGTTAGGCAGTTGATAACAAGAGGTTATGACTAGTATTTTGCAACGCATTGCAAGTTTAGTTGTCGACCAATTTACCGTCCGGAACTCCACCTTCCTTTTTGATTGCACGATGACCGAACAGATTGAACATTCTGCGATGACATACAGGACGATACTGTTTGATGGTTGTAGTCAATTCTGTCTATGCACCCGATTTATTCTATTGCAGTAGGGAAACATCTAAGTTTTTGTTTATTCATATATACTTGAACATCTCTGTTAGTTACCTATATCGCCTATTCTGACACACCCGCACTGCATAGCTTAGTTTAAAATATCTCGTTATATTCAATGATATATCACTGTAACGTTTGAAACGTTATGAGAATAAGCAAGGCAATGCGGAAGATATCACTGTAACGTTTGCAACGTTAGGACAGTAAGCAAAGCAATGCGAAAGATTTCAGATGTGTGCGTTATTTTCACATTTTAGGGGTATTAGAATAGAAATAGAACATCGTTTACGGTGAATTATCGTGTAATATATCGCGGTTTGCAGTTCAATTGTAAACGAGCCCGAAGGGCGAGTGAACTTATTGTTTACAAATGAACGATATATCACGGTTTGTCACGGTTTGTCGTTCATTTGTAAACAATAATTTCACTCGCTCTTCGGGTTCGTGAAATTATTGTTTACAATTGAACTCCTACCCGTTATATATTACACGATAATTCACCGTAAATGATGTTCTATTTCTTAATTAATGATTCATTTAGAGGATAGTGAGGTTTATTTGATGGGGATGTCTTTATATATACTGTCATGTTGTATTGGCCTGACTATATGGTAAGAATGAGTTTTGGTGCAGCCTAGAACACGGTTTAGATACCGAGGGTTCCCTTTCGCCACTGATCGTTAGTATCGATAAAAAAATAATTGCAATAATGAGTCACATGTATGTTTGATATAGGAGGATAATAAAGCTTGTTTAAATGAACTTCATGTGTTCAAACGTGTTTTCGGTTGACTGCGGTACTTTAATGCTATATTTCCTGCTCGACTGTTCTATACTATAGGTTATTGAATTTGTATGGCTAAATATTACTTGGAACGAGTTGTTTTGGCATAGGACGACGAGCTTGCGCCAAAACAACGAGTTCCAAGTAATATTTAGCCATACAAATTCAATAACTTTTTTATTGCATACTTTCATATTGTTTTCGATCAATGTTAATTGTATGACTATTACTTTTTTTTGTATTTGTGTTATTTTTATAGCTTTTGATGGAATTCCTATATTGTCATTCAGTTTCACTTTGTGTGGATGATTATTTTGCGCGAAAACGACGTCGACGTCGGATGACGACATTAAAAACATCAAGCAATTTTCTAAAGTTTGTTTACCATTCGATAACGTTAAAAACAGTGGGTGAGTGACCATTTCAATTATTTTATCAATTTCTGCCATAAAAGGTTGGAAAAAAACCACATATTTTTTTGTTGACACTATAGGAAGGATTCCGTTATTTTATTTGAAAGTAGTTCCTTATTTCTATTTCGCGGCTTTTAGCAAGCACGAGAAAAAGTTCCGGTGCAATATCAATGTGTGCAATATCGTAGAATATTGCACACTTAGCTCAATGCAAACTAAACGGGACAATATGAAAGTATACAATAATGAACCAAACAGCAAACCTAGTAGACAATACCTTCAATATCTCAATAATAACAATCAATAAATCAAAACAAATTTCATTCTGAACGAGACAAATATCCTGTCAATAATGTCTGTAAATTTAAAAAAAAAATCATTCAAATCACCTGTCTCCAACGGTACTACCAGTCGGCATATAATAAGTTCATATATTGAAGGTGGTATTGTCTGCTGGTGCGTTAGCTGTTTGGTTCAGTATATATTTTCTTTCTGTGATCAAGTATGGTATTACTTAGGCTTTACATTGAATACATAGATTCACAATTTCGAAGCAAGCATAGTTAGAGGAAAATGTACAAACATTCTTTGTTTATCATGTCAGCGTTTCGTGTAAATTTTGGTTTCTTTGTTTTGTTTTATGAAACATGGTCAAAATTTCTACAACCTGGTGCCTTAGCTATCTTAAGTAGACGAATATTTTAAACTTGAATAATAGATCGAATCCAAGGGTTGCCCTGCTCGACAAATATAATACAATCTTAAAACACTTCTGCGACAAGGTTTATCACAACCCGTCTTTTATGGAGATGAGATTTACAAACTTCGGAAGAGTATCGGTCGTGATTATTTGCATGAGTTATTTATTAAAATTATTAGAAAATTTATATTTATTCTGCGGCGCACTACATGCTTAGTTGTAGACGCTTCTATAGTATGCAATTCCTCTTGATTGTGCAACAACCGGACGTGTTATTAAATCCTTTAAGGCGGGATCCGTTACATGAATGTCCTTCACTCCGTTTTGTAGTGCCCTTAACGGTTTTCCCCTTGATGCTCTAACTTCAGGCAAGTCATCGAGTACATATGAGCTAAGCTTCTTATGTTTAACTTATTAGATGTTATTATTATGTATATGTGGTTTTTCTTATAACACTTATCTACGCTTTCTCAAATGTTAGGGGTTAACTAGGCGGGGATTATTATTTGCACCGTCCTGTTGTTTAGGGATGATGACAGGGTAATAGTGAGGTTTGGTGCACCCTTGAACCGGTTTGAATTCCCCGGTGGTCACTTTTGTCACTGACCGTTCCAAGGCGGTACCCCTGTTGTCAGCCCTTATATGTTTGTGATGTGCTTTTTTACTGAATGTGTTTGTGATGTACTTTTTTAATCACCTTTGTTTGTAATACTGTTGGAATGACTGTATTCTGTGAATGCTACTCTTCCTGTTAGATTTATAACATTTTCTTTGATTTGTTATGTGATGGTGTATTGTCTGTCGTTCGTCCGTCGTTTTTCTCTTGTTTAAGGATAAATTCGGAGTTTCACCTGTGAGTTGAAGGTTCAGCGTTCAATAAGATCTTCAAAAATCAGCAGAATCGATATGTAAATTACAAGTTGCTGTCTTTGATTTTGTTAAAACAAAAGTATTTCAGTTGTGTACCCTATAACTTTCGTTTAAACTTTTACCAAATTCGAATTGAAAATTTTGTATTGTATAGGCTAATTGCATATTGAATTTTGCATTACGCTTACCGTTCAATATTTATAGGTTATTATATTTGTATTGGGATAAATGCACGAGTTCTTCTACGTAACAATATTGCGCGACTTTAGGAGCGCAATATGTACGATTATTGTATACTTTCATATTGTCCGGTTTAGTTTGAATTGAGCTAAGTGTGCAATATTCTACGATATTGCACACATTGGTATTGCACCGGAACCTTTTCTCGTGCTTGCTAAGAGCCGCGAAATAGAAATAAGGAACTACTTTCAAATAAAATAACCGAATCCTTCCTATAGTGTCAACAAAAAAAATACGGTGTTTTTTTCAACCTTTTATGGCAGAAATTGATCAAATAATTCAAATGGTCACTCACCCACTGTTTTTAACGTTATCGAATGGTAAACAAACTTTAGAAAATCGCTTGATGCTTTTAATGACGTCATCCGACGTCGACGTCGTTTTCGCGCAAAATAATCATCCACACAAAATGAAACTGAATGACAAGATAGGAATTACATCAAAAGCTATAAAAATAACACAAATACAATGAAAAGTAATAGTCATACAATTAAAATTGATCGAAAACAATATGAAAGTATACAATAAAAAGGTTATTGAATTTGTATGGCTAAATATTACTTGGAACTCGTTGTTTTGGAGCAGGACGACTCGCAAGCTCGTCGTCCTTTGCCAAAACAACTCGTTCCAAGTAATATTTAGCCATACAAATTCAATAACCTCGCAAGCTCGTCGTCCTTTGCCAAAACAACTCGTTCCAAGTAATATTTAGCCATACAAATTCAATAACCTATATTATTGCATACGCATTTACAAGCTCCGTTTACTTTCAATGTATCAGGAAACGTCAATACTATAGGTTATTGAATTTGTAGGGCTAAATATTTCTTGGAACGAGTTGTTTTGGCAAAGGACGACGAGCTGGTCCTGCGCCAAAACAACTCGTTCCAAGTAATATTTAGCCATACAAATTCAATAACCTTTTTATTGTATACTTTCATATTGTTTTCGATCAATGTTAATTGTATGACTATGACTTTTCATTTTATTTGTGTTATTTTTATAGCTTTTGATGGAATTCCTATCTTGTCATTCAGTTTCATTTTGTGTGGATGATTATTTTGCGCGAAAACGACGTCGACGTCGGATGACGTCATTAAAAACAACAAGCAATTTTCTAAAGTTTGTTTACCATTCGATAACGTTAAAAACAGTGGGTGAGTGACCATTTCAATTATTTTATCAATTTCTGCCATAAAAGATTGAAAAAAAACACGTATTTTTTTGTTGACACTGGAGGAAGGATTCCGTACTTTTTATTTGAAAGTAGTTCCTTATTTCTATTTCGTGCCTCTTAGCAAGCACGAGAAAAAGTTCCGGTGCAATATCAATGTGTGCAATATCGTAGAATATTGCACACTTAGCTCAATGCAAACTAAACGGGACAATTTAAAAGTATACAATAATATAGGTTATTGAATTTGTATGGCTAAATATTACTTGGAACGAGTTCCTTATTTCTATTTCGTGCCTCTTAGCAAGCACGAGAAAAAGTTCCGGTGCAATATCAATGTGTGCAATATCGTAGAATATTGCACACTTAGCTCAATGCAAACTAAACGGGACAATATGAAAGTATACAATAATCGCCCATATTGACGTGTAGTAAAGTCATATTGGGTGTGTAATGTATACTCGTTCGTGATTGGTCTACGTCTGGTCCTAATCTTGAAATTATACAAGAAAATAGCCGGCTTAGTCTCAGACAAACAGAGCAATGGGCTAAGCAAAATACAATGTTAATAAATGAAATGAAAACAAAATATATGATTATAGGTACATCTCAAAAGTTGTATAAACTTAATAATGAAGTAAAACAATTATATGTTAACAGTATAGCAATAGAAAATGTACAGAGTCAAAAATTATTAGGGGTATATATTGATAAAAACCTGTCATGGGACGTCCATGTTGATAATCTTTGTACTTCTTTAACAAACAAAACTAATCTTTTGTGCAAAATCAAGAAATTTCTTACACATGAAACAAGAATTATGTTTTACAATGCATATATACAACCAATTTTGGATTACGGTGACACTATTTGGGGAAATTGCTCTAGCAACAATATTAATAGAATCCAAAAAATCCAAAAGAGAGCTGCTCGGATCATCCTTAATAAGCCATATGATGCATCTTCAAAACCCTTATTTAAAGAGCTTAACTGGTTAAATGTCCATGATCGAATACAATTTCATAAAGCAGTGCAGGTTTACAAATGCGTCAATAATCTTGCTCCAGACTATCTTACATCTTTGTTTCAAAAGGTTCATTCCTCTTCTAAATTAAGGACTTGTTCAAATTGTGATCTAATCGTCACGAAACATAGGCTAAGTATATACAAACAAAGTATTGGTTATTCTGGTGCTGTCATACGGAACTCGATTGCACCTCCAATGAGACAAGTCAAACATATCAAAGAATTTAAAAAGAAATATTATTCCTATCTTTTAGGTAATACTAGTTAATTTTAATTTGCTTGCATTTGGTTAAGTACTTTAAAATAACTTTAAAAGATTTATATATAGGGACTTTTGATTTTACAACAGGAAACTCTTCAGAATTGTATAATATTGTATGTATATAACCTTGTGTGTGTGTTACATGTTTCTTCATTTGATGGCCTCAAGGGAGAACAATTGTTGTAAATTGATTGAGCTACCATCATTAAATAAAGCATTTATTATTATTATTATTATTATTATTATTATTATTATTATTATTATTATTGGTGCAATTTTCTGTCCAGGTCAAAGAAGGTATGTCACGTGACGTAAACAATGTCGATTTCATTATGAAAATTCCCACGATGTATATTTCAAAGAAATTGTTAAAACCTATTTTTTAGTCCTCATTCTTCGTTTTTATATTTTAAAAAATGCGTATGCAATAGAAAGGTTATTAGAGTTGTATTGAGATATATGAACGAGTTCTTTTGCGTATTAATATTGCGCGACTTTAGGAGCGCAATATGTATGCGCAAAAGAACGAGTACACATACATATCTAATAACCTATAAGTATACGCAGAAGAACGAGTACACATACATATCTAATAACCTATAAGTATACGCAGAAGAACGAGTACACATACATATATAATAACCTATAAGTATACGCAGAAGAACGAGTACACATACATATCTAATAACCTATAAGTATACGCAGAAGAACGAGTACACATACATATATAATAACCTATAAGTATACGCAGAAGAACGAGTGGATACATCACAATACAATTTAATAACCTTTATATTGCATACTCAAAAGAAGAACAAAACAATGGGTTTAAACAAAAACATGAATTTGAAACAAACATATTGTCGTAATATCGTCGGAATTTTCTCAAATAAAATCAACAGAGTTTACATCACGTGAGATACCTTCTATACATGATTCTAATACGACCTCCGCAGTCTTTCATATACACAAATAAGACAGCTGTATGTTATTCTACGATAAAATACAGCTGTTCCATTAAATCCCCGCGTATATTTCATCTGTTGGAAGCGCACGTTACATGACGTCACTTGGTAAATATACGTCACGAAGACGAACTCAACAGTAATTTTAATGAAATGTTAATTACAACAAACTTGCCATGCTCCCAAACCGTGCACACCCCGATATAAACCATCATATGCATCAGTACATATAACATTAATAAGCATCTTGAACAAGCTGAGAACGTTTGACGTCATACAGCCCAAGCTATATGACGTAAGCAATGACTTAATAGTTTGTCACGTGACAGCCTGTAAAACATAGCAGCCTGATTACCTTGACCTCCGAGATAATATATAGTGCCCCAACAATAGCGTAAACAATGTTGTGTTAGAATCGAAATAATAAATACGTACCTGTATTTTATCGGTGAATAAAATACAGTTAGTCGTTCGGATGCGAGTAATTAAATCACTCGTGCTAACGCACTCGTGATTTAATAACTACGCACTCGTGATTTAATAACTACGCATCCGAACTCCTAACTGTATTTTATTCACCGATAAAACACAGGTTCATATTTATTATTTCTTAAACAGAAAATTGCACCAATCACGAATATGAGCGAATATTGACGTTTCGTGTTACATTGAAGGAAAACGGAGCTTGTAAATGCGTATGCAATAAACTACGTTATTACATACCTTACTATAAATAGTAACACATATTAGTAGAAAAAACAATGATTATCAGTCCTGTTTCTAAATCCATAATCGGCACACTGTGTCATTATGGATTATGGAAAATCGGCACAGTAGCAACAGACTGTCCGCACGCGAAGACGTCAACGTCATCAAGCAATACAAAGACGTCATATTGGCGCGCTATGGCTGAGGAGCGGACGTTGAAATCGCAACTGCAATTTCAATGTTCACACCTAGTAAATAAACGTTTGAAGCTTTGAAATATATCATTTTGCGAAAGACAAGGGAGAAAACTAACTTAACG
>JAWPHD010022731.1:0-24210 GCA_037043455.1 Cyrtodaria siliqua | reverse complement strand
ATAAGCTCTCGTTTTCTTCGAATAATCGAGCTAATAATGCAGAATATGCCATTTTTCAACAAATCAAAGGAAATAACTCTTGTGTTCCTAATTCGATGTAGCTGAGTTCGATTTTGACCGAGATTTCATATGTTTTAAAAACCTAGCCAAATTTGGTAATAAATGAGGATGAAATAGTGTGCACAAGGCAAAACATGGCATTTTTAAATAAAACAAGGATCATAGTCTGGTGTTACTAGTCCGATCTGGTTGGTTTTTAAATTTGTCCGAGTTGCCATTCACATTAACAAGATGGCTGAATTTGGTAAAGATCAAATAATAAATGTGTTCATATATAGCATATTTCACCAAAACAAGTTTCATTGATATCAGTCTTGTCCGTGTTTTCATTGATATTAACAATCTGGCCAAATTTAGTTCCATAAGTCTTGTATTACTAATTCGATCTTGCTGGTTTTCTAACTTTTCCGAGCTTTCACTGATATTAACAATCTGGAAAAATTTGGTAAATATAAAATTATAAATGAACGTTCTAGGCAGTGTTGCCAAGGCAATCAATGCATTTTTTTCTCAGAAAAAACTAGGGCCATAAGTGTAATGCAAGCTATCTGATCTGGCTGTTTTTCGAACTTGTCCGACCTTTCATTGATATATAAACCCTGGTGCCAGAAAAGTCTGGTATAGATCCGATTAATAATGAAGGATCTATTGCGTTCACAAGGCAAAAGCAAACAGAAGGAAGACGGACACGTCCGTCCGGACGATGGACAACTCGCCATCTCATAAGCTCTGCTGGCCTTCGGCCATTTGAGCGAAATCTGAAGGAGCTAGATTGCTTACGGCTAGAGCGTTAACGAAGCAAAATATAGCATTTTTCAATAAATCAAGAGCTATAACTCTGGTGTTACTAATCTGATATATCTGTTTTTCAAAAGTGTCCCCACTTTCATTAATATTAACAATCTGGCCAAGTTTGGTAACAATGAAATAGAAAATGAAGATGTAAGAGTGTTCAAAAGACAGACTATGGAATTGTTTTAAGAATTCAAGGGCCATAACTCTAGTGTTTCTTTATATGATCTAGATGATTTTCGAACGTGTTTGATCAATATAATGTATCTGTTCAAGTTTGGAAAATATCAAATAAAAATGAAGGTTCTAGAGTGTTTACTAGGCAGAATATATTGCAGTTTGTCAATAAATCAAGGGACACGACGCTGGTACTGTTAACCTGATCAAGCAGTGTCCTCCAAGAAAGACACTGATAAAGTTAGGTAACGATAAAGATCAACTAATAAATGAAGGTGCTAGAGTGTTGCCAAGGCAGAATATGGCATTTATTTCCAGCAAAACAAGGAGAATTATTCTAGTGTTACTAGTCAGATAGTGTTGGTTTTCAAACATGTTCGAGCTTTCATTGATATTAATTTGGTAAATATCCGATTAATATTGAAGGAACTATCATGTTCACAAGGCAAACGTTAACAGGGACGGACGACGGACAACTCACCATCCCATGAGCTCTGCAGGTTGAAGAGCTAATAACAAGAAGAAAACAGCTGACTACATACGTTTATACATGCAGTCCTTCTCGTGGGTTTTTCGTCTCAACTCAGTATTCTCTACTAGTCGTCAATTTCGTTTCGCCAAGGTGCATAAAATCGGCAACATCTATAATAATAATAATAATAATAATAATAATAAATGATTTATTTAATGATGGTAACTCAATCAATTTACAACAATTGTTCTCCCTTGAGGCCATCAAATGAAGAAACATGTAACACACACACACGTGGTTATATACATTAAATATTATATAATTCTGAAGAGTTTTCTGTTGTAAAATCAAAAGTCCCTATATATAAATATTTTAAAGTTATTTTAAAGTACTTAACCAAATGCAAGCAAATTAAAATTACCTAGTATTATCTAAAAGATAGGAATAATATTTCTTTTTAAATTCTTCGATATGTTTGACTTGTCGCATTGGAGTTCTATATGACAGCACCAGAATAACGAATACTTTGTTTGTATATACTTAGCCTATGTTTCGGGACGATTAGATCACCATTTGAACAAGTCCTTAATTTATAAGAGGAATGAACCTTTTGAAACAAAGATGTAAGATAGTCTGGAGCAAGATTATTGACGCATTTGTAAACCTGCACTGCTTTATGAAATTGTATTCGATCATGGACATTTAACCATTTAAGCTCTTTAAATAAGTGTTTTAAAGATGCATCATATGGCTTATTAAGGATGATCCGAGCAGCTCTCTTTTGGATTTTTTGGATTCTATAAATATTGTTGCTAGAGCAATTTCCCCAAATAGTGTTACCATAATCCAAACTTGGTTGTATATATGCATTGTAATACATAATTATTGTTTCATGTGTGAGAAATTTCTTGATTTTGCACAAAAGATTAGTTTTGTTTGTTAAAGAAGTACAAAGATTATCAACAGGGACGTCCCATGACAGTTTTTTTTCAATATATACCCCTAATAATTTTTACTCTGTACATTTTCTACTGCTGTACTGTTAACATATAATTGTTTTACTTCATTATTAAGTTTAGACAACTTTTGAGATGTACCTATAATCATATATTTTGTTTTCATTTCATTTATTAACATTCTATTTTGCTTAGCACATAGCTCTGTTTGTTTGAGACTAAGCTGGCTATTTTCTTGTATAATTTCAAGATTAGGACCAGACGTAGACTATATTACATCATCAGCACATATGTCTGTGTTTGCATTTTCTACATAAAGTGGTAGCTTATTGACAAACATAATAAATAGAACTGGTCCAAGTATTGATCCTTGTGGTACCCCTGTTTTTATAAGATATATATTATAGGCTTTGAAAGATCTGTCGAAGTTTGTATATTCTGGTATCGATTTGTAAGGTACGAGTTGAACCATTTTAAGGTGCATTTATCAAAATTATAACTTTTAAGTTTTGCTAACAAAAGTTCAAGACTAGATCAAATGCCTTTTTGAAATCAATAAAAACAAGTTCGGTGACATGTCCATTATTCAATTCTTGCAGTAACATATCGGTTAGCTTTGTTAATGCTGTAAGGCAGGAATGAGATTTTCCAAAGCCTGACTGTCCACTATAAATTAGACCATACATTTCCAGATACTCAATACACTGGTTGGCTATATGTCTTTCTAGTATTTTTGATAATGTGGGTAAAATAGAAATTGGTCTGTAATTACCGGGATCATCAGCATCACCTGATTTATATATAGGAACTATTCTTGCATTTTTTAATTTTTCTGGGAATACACATGTCATAATACTAATGTTTATAATGTGACATATCGATTTTGCAAGAATTGGCGCCGCCGTTTTTAAAATGTGAGGGCCTATGCCAACTAGACCAGTTGACTTTGAAGAATCAAGCTGATTTATGTATTTTAGAACTTCATCCATGGTTATGTTTCTAATAGAATTTTTTTGTTATTTGGCATTTTTTGTCGAACAAAATCCCTTAGTTTTTCTAGATTAAGACTTTCATTAGAATCAGAAATATCATTTGAAAGATTTGTGAAAAAATCATTAAACACATCAGCAATATCTTTCTTAGATGTGACATACCTATATATTACCAATTTTTATTTTGTTTGGGTGTTTTGACTTAGTTTTCCCTGATTTAAGTTCATTTATATACCTCCACATGGTCCCATAGTTTTTGTTATCTTCTATGGCTTTGGTGTAGTAATCCTTTTTAGCTTGATCAATGAGAATATTTGTTTTATTTCTCCAATGTTTATACTGGACAAAATATTTTGTCTTAAGATAGAAATCCATTTTATGCCTTGATTCTTTTATTTCAGGAGTCAACCAACTTGGAAATGTGTCGCTTTTTATTCGTTTAGTTTTTATAGGTGCATGTTTATCTAGTACATTAAGCATAGCATCATTCCATGAGCTTATGGCAGAGTTTACATCTGTCGTACTTTCTATATTGATAAGATCAAACGTTTCATTGAAACTATAATTGAAATGCATTGTATCAAATTTCTTAAAATCCCTATAAGTTATTTCTGTATGTGTATTACCTGATTTAATAAAGGGTGCATGTGTTGTTGCGCAGACTGGGTAGTGGTCACTTGCACTATATATTGGAACATTTGTTTCACATATACTATGTGGTTTATTTGAGTAAATATGGTCTATAAGGGTATAAGAGTTTGTATTAAAAAAGAGTATGATAATGGACCTTTGGAAACGGCCGAAAACGACACATACCAAATATTGCAGTCTCGGTTTGATTGAGACTGTTCATGAGCGGTAGTGAAATATGCTAGCTACCGCTCACGCTCTCTAGCCACGGGTTGAGCAGAACTCAATATAAATAAAATCAATAGAACACAATTTAACCATCCCGAAGATGGCATGCATATGGCGGTGGACATGGAGTATCTTTCTTCCCCATGTCATACGGCGTATGGTCCCAATATCTTATAAAATTAAATGCCCCGAAGAGCGAAATAAACATAATGGAATTTAGTTGGGAGCAGCGGTTATGAAGCCTGCATATCACAAGTAACAGTCAAAGTCTAAATTAAAAAGCAGACAACATATCCTATAAGTGGTTAAACAATACCCAGAGCCTTTAACCGGCCGGAGTAGTGGAACCACTGAATCAAAAATTAAGTAAGAAAACAAAAAGAAAAGAAAAAGTACCAGCGATAATTAAATATAAGTATCGGGCTCAGCGATCTCCAAAGATCGAATGAATAACAGTACTGACTGCAAGCGCGGGGAGACGTTTTACTGCCGCCACACTGCACAAGCAAAGCCACTGTGCTATAAAAAAGAGTATGATAATGGACCTTTGGCAACGGCCGAAAACGACACATACGAAATATTGCAGTCTCGGTTTGATTGAGACTGTCCATGAGCGGTAGTGAAATATGCTAGCTACCGCCCACGCCCTCTAGCCCCGGGTTAAGCAGAACTCAATATTAATAAAATCAATAGTACAAAATGTTAACCATCCCGAAGATGGCATGCCTATGGCGGTGGACATGGAGTATCTTTCTTCCCCATGTCGTACAGCGTATGGTCCCAGTATCGAATAAAATTAAATGACCCGAAGAGCGAAATAAACATAATGGAATTTAGTTGGGAGCAGCGGTTATGAAGCCTGCTTAACCCTTGTTGGAGATTGTATTAATTGAATAAAATTGTATTTATCAAGACAATCTAACAATCTTTTAGGTGAATTTTTTAGGAAGTTATAATTGGTATCACCCATAATGATGATTTCGTTTTCATCATGACCTAAAGCTTTTTGGATTTCCTGCTCAAAATCATCAACCCATTGTATAAGTGAGCTAGTAGGTCTGTATACAGAGCAAATAATAATTGGTTTAGACTAAGGCAGTATTATTTCCAACCATAAGCTTTCTATCTTCCCAAGTTCGATATCTTGTACATTTTCTTTTATATACACTAAAATCCCACCACCCCTTTCTTTATGCCCTTGACTTCTATCCCTTATTTTAAATTTAAAACCATCTAAGTTTTATTTACTGTCTTCTTCATTCTGAAGCCATGTTTCACATATACCAAACACATTTACATTTTCCTTTGAGTTATTAATAACTTAAAGCTACAGAGTCCCTATATCAATCGATTTCTTCTTTGTAGGCGTGTCTTTATTTGTAACTTCATGTTCACCAGCTCTTGTCGAAATCGGGTATTTAAGCGAGCAAATATAGCGAAGGAAATCATTTACTGTATATACATCGACCAGTGCACATCGTACCGATACACAGGTAACAGTATATTTTACAAAAACAAAAGTTAGCTTCTTTCGGGGCTCGAACACACGACATTCTGATTTCAAGTCCTCTGCTCTATCCACTGAACTACGACGCTACTTGAGAAAATAGTATACTAACTACCATATATTATGAGGCAAAATAACAACATATTTGAACGCAACTAATGATGGATCAATAAATATGCAGTCCATATTATCGCACGTGTAAATTAACATTGCCTGGTGTAATACTGTATCTTATCAATATGAAAGTAATACTTCGCCTCAAATCAACCATATCTCGACTTGTTATTTAGCGCTTTATGAGTTTGTGTGCGCGCTCTTGTTATTACGTAATGCCTATTTAGTGTTAAAAATGCTACAAAATACCAATAAATAGCAGTGGTCTAGAGGTTCAGCGTACATCTTTCAAATCTTACAAGTGCAAGGCTGTGGTTCAAATCCCGTTCCGGGCAACTATTTTTTTATCACATATAGTCTGGAGCCGTATATTTATCGATGTTAGCTGTACGGAGGCTAAATAAAAATGTGAAATTTTACGTATCGATTTCTCCTTATATACCGACTTTTGGGGTGTTCGTCGATTTGAAACTACTTCACACGTGACTCATTCATATTCATGAGTTATTACCAGTTAAAATAGGGACTGTACAGCTTTAAGGTCTTCAAATTTAGGTTTATCAACAAGAAGTTGCCCTATATTAATATTTACAATTTTGAGTCCCTTTTGTGTTAACCCCAGACTCACACATTCATCATTATGCTTCGATTTTGTTTTTGAATAAATAGAGTAGAATTTAAGCATTAAATTGATTAATGTAATATGAATGAAGATAACACATGTTTACATTATTGATTACTATGTATCTAACTAAATATAAATGAATGAATTGTGAAGATGATTTGTATATATTATTGAGAAAGAGAGAGGGATAGAGATAGAGAGAGGGGATATTGATCCTGTATGAATTAGTTTTTACTTTACTTTTAAGCTTTTATATGCTCTTAGTTTTCGGTTTTGTACACAGTTTTATTAAAAAAAACTTAACGGGCTGTTAAAATTGAAGTTGCATGTTTTGATAAATGCAAAGTTTGGCTTGCTTGCCTGATGGTTTTGGACAAATCTATGTCTAAATAGCTATTTCCAAATAAGAAATATGTTATTGTTAACATCGCAAATAGGTTTTTATTAGTTTTATAAACTTCAAGAACCAGACCGCTTTTACGGTTTCGCCGTTCCAAAACAAATATTGACATAATTTCATGTGCATTATTGCAAAAAGCTGCATATATTGTTACTAACAATACGCGTTTTGCAACCTTGATTCGAATCATCCAGTTCATTTTGAGATTGGTCCTCCCAAAGTCTTGGAAATGAAAGAAAGTGTACATACTGAGGTGGCTAATTTCAGAAAGTACTGGATGAATCGTAGTATGTGTTGCGTTTAACGAATTACCTCTTACTATCAAATATATTATATTGGTTCTACGAGCTCCGAGGTTGTGCTCTGATCTGAGGATTTACGTCCATTTTCTTTCCTTTAAACTAAGTGCCTGGGGTGAAATGGCCGGGGCCACATGTTTTGACACGGTGTAACATGTGCAATACAGTAACTGAATGTTGTATAACGGCCCATCTACACATTACACGCTATTTTATAGCCTCCCCAGAGAGAGGGGGAAGGATACATAGAAATCCGGAAACCTGCCATACTCTTACTAACGGATAGATTCTTATGGTTCGGCTAGATTATTATGGTTCTTTAACGTGTTCGGAGATACACGGGACCGTCCGGCTTACGACCCCATCCAAAGAACGAGGCTTCGGTTAAGTGTCTTGTCCAGGAACACACCGACGAAATACAGTGGCATGTCAGTGAGGCTTGAAGTCGGGTCCTCCAATTTCAAATTCCCCGCGCTATCCAGTTGGCAACGCCTGCGCCGCAATGAGGTGATTCGCTTCGAACCCGTTGTCCATTATGCGACTTCAGCCGAAGTTTCCATTCCATTCCATTTTTCTCTCTCTCTTTGGCTCTCTCTCAGATTTGATTTTTTTTTTAAATTACAGAATACATCATATGATTATATCGCATTAATATATATTTAAATCATTTAAACCAATGTGTTCTAAGATGAGACTACTCTTACAACCATACTGTAATACCGAGGATACATGAGTTGTCTAACATTATCTATCACTTGTATACAAATGTATGCATGACACTTTCATAGCAGTCTCTTCTTGAAGTATTATCAGAATTGGGTCTTGTTCCTATATACTACATAGTCTCAAATCCAGTGTTAGTTTCTGGCATCACATTATGCAAAGTAATGATAATTCTAATGTCAAAAATGCATTTATTGAAAGCATACACATGATTAAAAATTCAAAATATTTTTGAATAAAACTGGATTCTCTCATGTGTGGGAAAGTCAAACCAATTTTAGTATAAATAATTTAACATGTGCAATTTATAACAAATTAAATATGTCAGCCATTGGCAAAGAGAGTTATATTGTGACAACGGAAATCTCAAAGGGAATAAGCTTAGAACATTCAGAAAAAAATTAAGTGAAACTATGAACTGAAAAAATATTTGCTCACATATGTTGACTAATGGCTATAAGTATCTTTGTCAAAATTAGAATTAGCAATAGTAAATTGTTAGTGGAAGAAGGTCGGCATTATAAGATTCCGTTAGCACAAAGAATATGTCAGCTGTGTAAACAGAATACTGAAGATGAACTCCAGTTTGTATGTTAGAATCTGAGAGATCTAAAATGATTAATGGCATTATGCTATTAATCAGTGTTATCCATCGTTTAACTTGATGGATGATTTATCTAAATGGTGTTTTATTCTTTGCAGTAATGATTACGATATCAATAAAATATGTATTTTAGGGATCCATAAAATGCATATACTTAGACAATATTTTTGTTAATTATAATGGCGTTGTTAATATAACAATTAGTGGCATAGTAAGGTATATATCTCGTAGATATCACTCGTTATAGTATAATCAACTGTAATGCGTATTCTGCTCTTGTCATGTTTGTTGTGTATGTAGGGATCGTCCTTTTCACCTGGGGCAATGTATCTATGAAGTTTCATGAGTGTAGATGTTATAGTTTTGTAGTTATCGTCCAGAATGTATAATCCATAAGGTGATGGCGACCTTGACCTTTGACATACTGACCTTAACAACAATAGCGATTCTCCTCTCATCTAAGACAATGTACCCATGCGGTTTCATGAGGGTAGGTGTTAGGGTTTCGAAGTAACCGTCCATAATGCGTATTCCCATATAAGGTCTTTGCAACCTTGACCTTTGAACTACTGACCTCAACAAAAACAGAGATTCTGCTCTCATCTAAGACACTGAACCTATGAAGTTTCATGAGGGTACGTGTTATGGTTTGAAGTGACCGTCCATAATACGTATTTCCGTATTAGGTAATTGCGACCTTCACCTTTGAAAAACTGACACGAACAACGGATTCTCCTCTCATCTACGACAATGTATCCATGAAGTTTCATGAGGGTAGGTGTTATGGTTTCGAAGTCACCGTCCAGAATGAGTTCATAGTGACCTTGACCTTCGACCTACTGATCCCAAAAACTTCTTCTCACCTATGGCTATGTACCTATGAATTTTCATGAGTGGGGGGATTATGGTTTTATCGTCCGGAATGCGTCTTTCCATATAAGGGAATGGCGATCTTGACCTTTAACCTATATATCCCAAAATACAATAGAGATCGGCCGCTCACCTAGGGCAATGTACCTATGAACTTTGAATGCAGGTTTTATGGTTTCGAAGTTATCGTCCGCAATTTGTATTTCATAGTAATCTTGTCCTTTGCCCTACTGACCCCAAAAATAATACTGATCCTCTACCCACCTAGGACAATGTGCCTGCATTTTCGTGACTGGATGTACGGACGAACAACCCCATACCATAACACGTATACAAATTTGTTACGGGACTCGAGGGAATATTCCGGCTGTTCAAAATCACTATTCTCAGCACCTAGAAATTAAATTTCTGCGGACGGTTCTTTCGGAATCTTCAGCTGTGAACTCATGAGTAAACTTTTCAAATCATCTTCAAAAAGTTGTGCAAACTGTGTCCGCCATTTTAGTAAATGTTCACTGATTTTCATTTTTTTTTTATTACTCTTTACTTTTATGGGCTCCACAACATATTGTGGTAGTATATTGTCTATCAAACAGTCAACTAGAACTACTGAATTAGGTGGAATTACCGTTCGTCGGTCTACACACACCCTAGCTACAGTTGGTTGGGAGTCATTCCCACCCTCTAATTCCATTTTAATGATCCCTTCTCCCACCGTTAGTTGGGAATTTAAAAGATCAATTTTGGTGCCATGCGCTCTCAAGAAGTCCAGACCCAACAGCATGGCATCTTGTATTGGAGCTACATAGACACGTTTGTGGTACACTTTGTTCCCCAATTTGAGGACCACAGGTCCCACGACAAAGCCTACCATGCTCAACTTCTTACCAGCTGTGTGTAGTCTGATGTTCTTGAGCACTGGTGGTCTAGGTTCTAGCTGTTTGTATAAGGAATCCAAAATTATAGTGACTTCAGCTGCAGTATCAACAACTGCTTCTGTAGGCTGTCTATTGACCACAGCCGCTACTCGGAACATAGACCCAGACCTTAATTGACAGACAGTTATGTCGTCAGGGCTTTGGGACCAAGTGTTCTGAGAATCTTTAGCTGATAATTTCTCCTCCTTTAACATGTTTTCACACCCCTGGTTATTAACCTCTGGCTGGTTTTCACACTCTTCGAGATTGTGATTATGCCTGTTAATAGGGTTGTGAGGCGACCTTTCTGACTGCTTTTCACACTCTTTACGATTGTGATTACGCAGGTTAATGGGGTTGAGAGGCGACCCCTCTGACTGCTTTTCACACTCTTTACGATTGTGATTAAGCATGTCCATAGGGCTGAGAGGCGACCCCTCTGACTGCTTTTCACACTCTTTACGATTGTGATTAAGAATGTCAATAGGGTTGAGAGGCGACCCCTCTGACTGCTTTTCACACTCCTTACGATTGTGATTATGTGAATGCATAAAAATAAATGCATAAACTATTTACAATCTACTATAAATAAATAAACCGGGTTATATATCGTTATATATACCCACAATGATCACACATCTATGATAGTAGAGTATGGTAAAGATCTATCTATTCATAACCCACAAGACGTGTGAAGAGCGCACACATATATCAGCAGTGTTTGAGTATTGTGACGGCGCTTTGGACACATGGTTCAATGATTGTGATATATTTCTACACTTATCTCGAATAGGTTGATGAATAGTGCACACATATATCAGTGACTTGAGTATTGTGATATAGATGTGATTGTGATATAGAGGTGGCATCCTAATGGCTGCATCTGAAGACATCCGCATTGCTTCCTAGAACCCATATAGAACTTTTGCAGTCTCAAGAGATGCCCCTATTAGGCCGGCCAGATCCCCACCACGCCTCTCAGCCAGCAAGCGGCCAACTTCCCCTATGAATAAGGGATTGTTTGGTTTTTGATGCGGGGCTGGAGACAGGTATGGGGAATCAGTCTCATGCAATATACTGTTCTCGGGGACTGCCGCCAAACCCAAAAGTTGAATCTCTGAGAAGAGCTTAAAGTTGGCTGTAAATCCGAAGAAGCAATTCCTAAACAATTTTGACCCACCCTTCACATCGGCGGCTCTTCTACCAAAGCAGCGTTAATGCCTAGGTTGATGCAAACTATACATCTAGATTCCCGGCATATAGCTGCACCTTACCTAAGCATGTTTCCCTTGACTGGGTAACGAGTAAAAGGCTGCTTCGGAGTAAGATTCACTTTCAAGTAATCTTCCTGATGCCACAATGTGTGACAGGACAGGGGGATCGGTCATGTCTTACACATCTCCCCCATTACAAGATTACTTTTAAGTATCCTCCTGATGCCAATAAGTGTGACTGGGCACGGTCATGTCTAGGCCAACCTCCCATAGAGAAACTACGAGTCGAAAATATATAAATTTCTATTGTTGTCCTTATGTAAAAGGATGTAATTTTAGAAAACTTTAAACTATGTTTCTCTAAAAGAAGTGTGGTACTCTTCAATACCGCAATAGTTATTCACCACACCCTACATTATGTTCCGCTGGCAATTTAGTTGATAGACATACTTTTACGAAAGTTTCCCATTAAATTAACTTTTGCTTATTATTTGGGTTGCATACGGTCGCAAATTAAAACCTACACAAAACACACATTTACCCCCACATAATTTAATGAAACTTTAATGATACTAACAACAAAGAAATGGTGATTAGCGTACGTATTTCTTACGTCATCTTGCATCAGAAAAATATTGTAAATTACTTATGTGTTTTGTGACAGAAAGGATAATATGGATACATTCTTAATTAGTTTGAAAGGTTCACTGTCTACTACCACTTTAAAGTGCAAGTTTGTTCGTAAGGAGCGGTGCCAAAACCATTAGTTATGTATCCCAAATGGCCACCGGGATCCCATGGCCACGTATCTGGAACTAGCATATCATGATTTGATTTGTAAATCCATGATCTCGTGAGCAACCACCGGAAGCCACAGAAGGAAAAGAAGTTGAAGTTTGGCTGTCTACACATCGTTCGCCTAAGCTATGTTGTGAATGACTGCCTAAACCCAACAACGAACCAGAGATGTTAATCACTCTTGCTGTTGTACAACAAACAGCTCCATTTGACTGTATATTGACAGATGTTGGAACGCCTAACTTTGATATGGTTGTCAATTGACAAAGAGTTATATCTTTTGGATTTTGAAAACTGGATTTCATAGTTTCATAAGCTGAGTTTAACTCATCAATGTTTCGTTTTCCCTCACATTTGTTGGCATTTATGGGTTGCCTTGATGTCCCAGATTTCATTTCCTTCTCACACCTCTTAATACCAGAATTGTGAAGGGTATTACCATACACACACTTACGGTATATGAGTTGTGATGGACCTGAGCCAGACTTATACTAAGGCCATTATTGATGTCTTGAAGCTGATCCATTTCTTTCTGCCGAGTGGTAGCTTTGTCCTCAAGCCTCGACTGAGGGTTTGGCGACATGTTACCACCTAATTGAGCAGGGTGTGTGATTGCCTGTACCTGGGAACATTCCCATTTGTTTTTTGCAGGCTTCACACTCACCTGTTCTTCCGCAGAACTACCGTAAATGGAATCTCTGTTTAAATGATACCACCGTATTCCAACTTCAGCGGCATCAATTGAAGCAGGCCTTGTATTTAAAACATATATCCCAGCAGCTTTGTCTTCAAGACCTTGACAAAAACGTACTATTGCTAGGTTTTCAATATGTTCACCGGCCAGGCCCATATATGCATTAGCAGCCAGGTTATATATCCGGTCTGCCCACTCAGCGATGTTTTCTTTTGGTCTCTGAGACTCCTTCATAAAAGATGCCATCAGGGCTTGGACAAGATCTTTGCTTCTGAATCTCTTAGCTAAAAACATTAGAATGTCCCTGTAACCAAGAGTTTTGCTTTTGTTCTAAAGGGAATTCAAGTATTTGCTTGCCTTCCCTTCCAAACACAAGGTAAGCGCCTGTATTTTCATGTCATCATTCATGCCCAGTGCATCGGTTTTAACTCGTGAATCGTCTGAGAAATACCCCCCATTCTGAGGTACCATCAAACTTATGCCACGGAGCTCTGGCAATAATTTGAAAATCATCGCTATTGCATATTTTTTCTTGTTGTGATATAGTATCTGTACTGATTTTTAAAAAATCTTCAGCTTTAAGTAAAGAGGATTCAGACATATCTTAAGTAGTTATTGTTTGATATCTATTTTATATGTCTTCTATTTAAGCCACTATTTAAATTCACACCAGCAAGTTGTGAATTTTAGCAGCTTTGACTATATGCATCAATACAGGAATAATTGTTAGCTTTAATTTCTGCAATCTGGTGGACACGTTTTAGAATGTAGTAAACATCATTCACGGTTACCAGCGATGTGAATACTACATGTACTGTGTTAACTGTTTGTGTTACGTGTAGACACAATCAGCATTTGTAAAATTCTAATGCATTGAACAGCGTTGCGAAAAATACAATATTCACGTGCTCTAATCAGTTATTATTGAGAACGCGCTCATGTGAACAATTTAGATAATTGCTAAGTTTACATACAATGACTACAACTTATTTTGTTATAAATTAGTGGATTAGTACACAGTCGCGTAAGTAAATAAGTCTGTTCTATGAAGTTTAAAGTCAGCAAAGATTACGTTATGTTATGTCGGTATCGTAGTCAACATTACGGTAGCGTTTTTCACAATATTTCACAGATCTGCAAATAGTGTGTATTTGAAAAGCATCGTTTGTCCGAGCTTTTTGAAAATGTCAAAAAGCTCGGACAAAACGATGCTTTCACATTACACACTCTTTGCAGATTGTGAAATATTGTGAAACAACGCTACCGTAATGCTGAATACGATACCAAATCACATCACCACTCTTGTGTGTTAAAATTATAGACACAGACTTATTATAAATTCTGCTGTCTAAACACAATCACTAATGTGATAATCACACACTCTTTTCAGATTTTGAAATCTTATCACACTTGAATTACATACAAACAAAAAACAGATAAATAGAGAGAACTATGAAAGAAAAAAAACATTTTTTTTTAGCTCTACTGTATAAAAATACTTTACTTTTTATTTTTTCTTATTTTCTTATTTTTGTTGTGACGTTGTGCAATTACACACCCTTTGCAGAATGTAATATTATCACACTTTCATTATATCACACACATAAGTGTGGCAATCACACTCATTTTGTGATATTAGACATAGTCATTGTGATATGAATTTAAACACGTCACACAATATTTGAATCTATGAATCGTATGAATCTCCCAATATGATTTTTTTTTTTAAATCAACGATCCAGGAACAATGATAGCTTGTTGATATAATAAAGAACGATGAAAGACCTTTTTTTGTTTTTTTTTGTTTTTTTTTTGTTTTTGTTGTTGTTGTTTTTTAAAGGAGATTCGACTTTTAGAAACACTTTCGAATATAAAATTGATTAAACAAATGACCTAAATATAAGTAGTTCACCTACTCCAAAATACAAGAATACGAGACTATATTTCAGCGACATATCGCTGAAAATGAATTAGCGAGAAAACATTGTGGGAAAATTCCCACTCAAATCTCACCATTTTTCACCCACGCGCTAAATACGGGTGGGGAAAAATTCGCTGCAATAGCAATACGTGGCATACTCGCCTGCTTTCAGTTCATGTGCTCGCAGCGCCATTATAGTAAAATCACTGTACGTACTTACCAAGTATTTGGGGTCCGGAACGGAGGCCTTTGTACTTTGACAAGTAAATTGTACAGGTGACTTTACTGGTGGTTTGCGAGCTTGAACTGAAGAATTGGGAAGTACCACTTCACGACAACAACCTTCTGCGGCATGCGTAGAGGTAATGGGGAATCTCCAGAAGTAGGTTACACTCCACCAATTGTAGAATTACTACAGTTGCAATAAATGTGATGCACATAGATGGTAGTAATAAATGTGGTATTCATTAGTCATGGTAGTTATAAATGTGGTATGCAGTAGTCATGGTAGTTATAAATATGGTATGCAGTAGTCATGGTAGTTATAAATGGGATAAATGTGGTATACGCTGGCAATGGTGGTAGTAAATGTGTTGTATACAGGTGTTTAAAAGTGGTCATGGTAGTAATTTGGTATGCGTTGGTCATGGTAGTATTCATATATTCATATAAATAAATACTGAAAATGGGATCCCTTGGAAGCAACAAACACAAACACGAGATAAAAGTAGCAGACTCGGTTTTATTGAGGCTGTTCATGAGAGGTAATGTGAAGTGTAACAGTCATGGTTATAATTAATGTGGTATACATAAGTCATGGTTGTAATAAGGTCATTATCTTTTGATAATTCGTTTTACGAACCCTCCCACTACAAAACGAAATACATTTTATTTTTCCGTAGGGAATTTGATAGTTTATTGTCTTTTTACCTCCTCCCAGATTTTAATAGAACATTTCATTCTCTTCCTTTCAAATAAAATAATCAAACTATGCTTTACCAATTTTTTTTTGTTATCCCTTTCTCCTACAGCAATTCTCTTTCTTGATGGTTCGTACAACAAATAATGAAAAATAATAAATGGCCTGATTTGTGATATACATTGGTCATGGACTGGTAGTATGTACATATTGCAATCCTGTGAGGGTGACAGTGAATATTTGTCAACCTTCATGTTATTGTACTGAAAAATATGTTTGAAAAAGATATTTGATTCTGCTAAATATTCCTTTGAAATAAAACATGAGAAAACATTGTTACTTTCCTCTGTTCAAAATCACTATTCTCAGCACCTAGAAATTAAATTTCTGCGGACGTTTCTTTCGGAATCTTCAGCTGTGAACTCATGAGTAAACTTTTCAAATCATCTTCAAAAAGTTGTGCAAACTGTGTCCACCATTTTAGTAAATGTTCACTGTTTTTCATTTTCGCATGTATACATACACTGTTCAGCATAGGACATCCCAATACATATAAACTTGCTTTGACTTCACAATCATAAGACAGTACAAATTATACTGGGATGACATTACAAAACAGACTGTCATTTAGTGACTCGCTCCATGGAGACATTACAAGCGATATGAGATATTACAAAAATGGGAAAATAACAGTCTATGGAAATTTAAATTTAACAAAGGTGTTTGACATGAGGTATATTATTAACAAATATGGTATCAGTGGTCATGGTAGTAATACATGTAGTATGCTTAGCTCATGGTAGTAATACATGGGGTATTCAATGGTCATGGTAGTAATGAATGGGTTATTCAGTGGTCATGGTAGTAATAAATGGGTATTTAGTCTTAGTAGTCATGGTAGTATTAAATTGATATAGATAGATAGATACTTTTATTGACTTAAACTATTACAGTTTTTCATCATTACAAATATATGATAATTATAATATACACACACGTGACAGATATTAACATTGCAAATACAACAAAATAATCACTAAGTTTTTTTTGTTTCATACATATTTAAACAATCAAAAACATACATATATTATGGTATGTCAATGATAAACGAGGATGTTCTAAAATAAGATATCTAGTGTTTTTTTTAGTCTGTTAAAATGGATGTAGATAGCCTTAATACAAGTGCATCGGAAATGAATTTACTTAATCTAAGAATAATCTTTTTGTTTAATGACTGCAACAATTCTACAAATTTAAACAGTGGTCATGGTAGTAAAACTTGTGATATACAGTGGTCATGGTAGTAGAAAATGTGGTAAAGAGTAGCCATGATAGTTATACATGTGATGTACTTTGGACATGTAAGAAATGTTAGTAATCAATGTGGTGTGCAGTGGTCATGGTAGTATTACAATGCAAGGGTCCTGGTACTTGTGTGATGGACTTTGTGAATATCATCAACAAGTAAGTGGACTTAAGAAGCAGCTTCAGCCACATGCAATGCCAGGTTGAAATAAGTTGACTTGACAGCAAATAAAATAAAATAAATTCTAACTCAAAAAGGCTTTTGACTACACCCTTTCTAAAATACAATACAGAAAATATTTATCCAGAAAAAGGGCCATAATTTTGCTAAAATGCAATACAGAGTTATATTGAACCTGTGTCTACTAGCAACCACGCTTAACTGAAGTTGTATTAATAATTATCATGCAACACTCACCTATTGAAATACGAGGACTTGCCTAAAAACTTTAACCAGCATTTTGAAGTCGAGAAAGAAACATAAATTTGCTTAAATGAAATACAGAGTTAATATGGAACATGTTTTTACTAGTGCCCTTGATATTCCAAGCTTTACTGAAGTTTTGTTGATGTACGTCACTTTCAGATGTTAAAATACATGGACTTGTCAAAACGCACTTAAACCAGAAATTCAAAGTAAGAAAATGGCCATGCTGTTGCTTAAATGCAATACAGAGTTATGGAACATATGTCTACCAGTGTCCGTGATGGTACTGATGACATATTTCAAGTTTCACTGACCAGTGGTTGCTGAAATAATTGTTCTTGGCAAACAACTGAAAACCAACGTCGACGCAGACGGTGAGTAGATCTACATTAGCTCTTCTTATTTTACGAATAGTAAAAAAAAAGAAGAAATTCTGGCTTTCAAGTTGACGGGGAAAAAAATCTGGCCAGTGTATCAGGCGAAATAAAAATCCCGGCTTAAAAAAAAATATTATTCCGGCTGAAAGGAAAATCTTAGGCACACCCCACCTGCCACCACCCCCCACCCCCTCCACCCCTAAATAAAAACCCCGGTTTTAAAAAAATAATATTCCGGCTGAAAGGAAAATCCTAGGCCCCCACCCCGAAATGAAAATGATCGGTCCCTAATGGACCACCTTTATACAAAGAAAGTTAATCATAAGCAATGAATTTATCAAATATGACACAAGTGCTATCAACTATTTTTATAGCCAGGTCAGCCATACGGTGCATTTTTTAACCTGAAATAGGTTTATTCATGTATAACCTACTTTCTTCACTACTCTAAAGCTCGACAGTAGAATAATACTCGTATCCGAATACACAATTAGTAAAGCAACAATTTTACGGTATTCAGACTAGTAAAATTGCAATATATAACCAAAAAAACATACAAGTTTCAATAATATATATGACAATGTTTCGCCAATAAAATTAAAATGTACCAGTAAACCTACTTATTGTTTGTGTCAAATTATCATTTCCTGAAAACCTATCCGTACAATCCACTATGTAAGCATATGCTTGTAGGTAGCTTTCGGTGACTAAGTGAACGTATTTACATACAGATTTTAACCTAAATATGTTCGAGACTAATATAGCTATTAGATATTATGACATTTGAACATGCTTTTTGAACATGCTGGATTATAAGAATACGGTAGGTGTTTTTAAATTAAAAATGTATACTGCCTGTTACTTTCTTCCATTTCCGTGTTTGTTTGAGGGCGAAATGATTAAGAAATCGCTTTCTGGCAAATTCTGCGTATAATATGCTAATTATCCGTTTAAACACAATACCTTAAAATAGACACGTATTGTGAAAGCTTGTTGTTATTTGGAATACTGAATAAGCTAAACAATTTAATTTTATACGTTAGCTAAACAATTTAATTTTATACGTTTTCAGTACCATTTGGAAGCACACGTATTACATGTATAATGCATGTGAAAGTGAAACTGAAATTGACGGCGAGAGTCAGTGATACAAAATAGTAACAGTGCCAGTTAATATGAGATGGACTCAGTGACTGGCAGGTGATACATTGTTTGTACAGAGAAGGAATGGAATAGTTTCAACATAGGAACAGACAGGAGTATGTCTATTAAACACACGGACAGTTATTTTTATATACAGTGCCAGTTAATATGGGATGGACTCAGTGATTGGCTAGTGATACATTGTCTCGACATAGGAACATGCAGGAGTATGTCTATTAAACACACGGACAATTACTTTTATGAGGTAATTCACTTACTCATTATTATAAATATATAATAGATTTATTCGGGGCATGTACTTTTTTATTATTGAAAATGGCCACATATTTTCATTTACACCCATGCCCTTATTTTTATTTGTTGCTTCTCTTGGTGTCTGGTGCTTTAAATTGAGACTAAACACTCGAGCTAACCTAACATCAAACCACCAGTGTCCATTATAATTATCAACATGCATATTTGTTTACGCATGTGCTCAAAATGGTTCTAAACGAAACTATTTGTGACATATCTACTATTTATTCATCGATATTTATCGATTAATGTCTGCTGATTATTATGCAAATTCTTGTAATATGAGCTAAAGCTATGGTAACGTGTATTACTGATCATTACTAAAAATGTCCCTAAAGGGCACCGTGTTGTTAATCTCCGTACAAATCAAGTCACCCCAGGTTCGTTCAATGTTTATGTATATTTATTGACCTGAAAAATGCATATTCGATAGCCAATACCACAAACGTTTGTGATTATTATGTACAAAAAACATCTTAAAGTTGGCATATTTCTTTTAAACTACGGGCTATTGTTTTACTGACATTATATTGTTTACTAACAGTTAATGTTGGTATTTGCAGCAAACGGCATGCATAGTATAACTTCCTTTTACATTGAAACCGATTTACAAGAAAGACAGTACATTTCTTTATCATAATATCACACAATCTAGCCGATTGTATAACATGTAGAAGTAAAACTCGTATGTAGGTGTACCGGAAGTAAATCAGATCCCATTGAGGCCAATGCAATATTGTCCAAGCTTTCTAGTTAGCTATTTTTCAAAATGAAGTTCAAACTAAGATTCACTTACATATTCTTAGTCATGAGACCTGCCTATCCAGAAAACTGCTGAGAATAGTAGAGGTCATGTGGCATATAAGAAAATAAAATTCGGATCTTTGTTGACACCGTGAACAAACTGCATTCATTCGGCACCTCTTAAATGAGTTGATAAATAAAATCATCATACAACCATGCAAATGGTTCTTAGCTATCACAAACATGTCAATAAAGTCATTTCAGCCAGGAAAACAGGCCTTAAATACTCAAAAATGCCTTTTATCACAAAAAAAGTTAGGGATTATATATTTGGGAACTCCTTTCGACTACACCAGGTGAATACGTGCAGTGATTTACTTCCTGTATGCCTGTAAGCAAGTACTGTACGCCCTCCATATTGACCTAGATACCGCCATGCTAGCTACGGTTGTATATATTATTTTAACGCTACTTGAATGTAAATAGATTGTTAAAGCTTTTATCTATTGTTTCCTCAGTGATGATGGTTGTCGTGTTTAGATGATGAACCACATCACCAACACATAATAGTAAGAAATATAGTACTGTGAAAAGTATGAAAGGAGAAACACCAAATGTCGAATGAAAACAATGATCGGACTTGTAAGGACTACTATTGTGGGGCGTTGGGAGAGTGATACATTTTATGTCAGATACGAATTTCTGAATTTTTCTATTGTGGTTAGTTTTTTTGTAAAGTAAAGGATGAGAAGGAGATTGACATTGACACGGTGAGGGAAATGGGGAAATACCTGGGGAAATACTGCAATGTTGGAATATGCCGTGTGGAAAGTGGAAACTGATCAGGAAGAGTGAAATCAGGTAGTGGGAGAAACATGGGTAAATGGAAAAATCTGTAGACTATTTGCCTATTTCATTGAAACAAATATCAAGGAACAATGTAAACAATTAATAAGCAGATACGGATGCCCCCGCTATTGCGTCACATATTAATAAGGAAAATGTCGTTCGGACAACATTAATTTCGTGAATTTTACTATTCCAAGGATCATAACTCTGTGAATTACTACGGGGACGTGGCTGATTATTGAACTTGTCTGAGACATTATGTCCGTGTACAATTGGATTCAGTTTGGAGAAGACTGGATAAACAATTACACAAGTTAGAGTCCGGGCTACATTCATTTTGTATGTTTTTTTACTATTCCAATGGGCATAACTCTAGAAATTACTGGAAGAATGGTGCTGATTATTATTGAACTTGGCCGAGACTTTGTCCCCATATACAATATTATCAAGTTCGGAGAAGACTGGACAGCGAGCGGTAGGTACTACACATATTAAGTATACGCTGCAGTAAGTATTTCGTCTGCTTCAAGATAAATGTTTCAGCATTCTGACCAATCACTGATCTTATTTTTTGCAGATACAGCTAATAATAGATGCACCAAAATTCCAAATTTGACAGGAATAATAGTTTTGTTCTATGAAAGCAGAAGCAAATAATCACATTATATAATTGTTTTGATATATCTGAATAGAGTAATGTTTAGTGTATTACATGCCACATTTTATGTTTAAAAATGCTTCATTAATTTGAAAATGTGATTAAACCTCTATGAGTAGCATAATGTATAAAACGATCAGTAACGTTTCTCTGGGGGCAATTTATTTTTTTTATACCCAAGCCTGGCCTTAAGTTAAAGAGTCCGGACAATTGAATTGAATGTTGTTTAGCGGCTCATCTAATACAGTATAGGTTATTTAGAGCCGCCCCAGAGAGAGGGGAAGAGGATACATAGGAATCCGTGAACCGTTCCCTACTCTCTATTATCGAATAGCTCTCCTATGGTTCTTTAACGGCTTGGAGGATAGACCTATACACCGGGACCGCCGGTTACGTCCCCATCCGACGGACGAGGCTAAGGGAAAGTGTCTTGCACCAAGAATACACCGACGAAACTCAGTGGCCACCACGGAGATTGAACCCGGGCCGGACACCATTAATATCATAAGTTTTTACTATTCCGATGGGAATACCTCTGGAATAACTGAGGCGACGGGGCCGATTTCCAAACTTAGAGAAGCTTGGATAACAATTACCCACATTAGAGTCCAGACAACATTACCTTCGTGTTTTGTAACTGTTACAAGGGGCATAAACCTGGAATTTCGTGTATTTTAACTTATTCCAAGAGGCATAACTCTTTGCTGAGATATTGTTCCCATATACAGTCTGATCAAGTAGAGTTCGGACACCATTGCTGACACGGACGCACGGACAGGGCTAAAACTGCATGCCCTTCCGCCATTCGAAGTGGCGGGGGGAATGGGGTGGGGTGGGGGGGGGGTGGGGGGGGGGTGAGGCAGGGGGGGGGGGGGGGACATAAAAAAGACACAATAGGGACTGTAAACGCTCTACTGTAGTGGTATAGGGTCACCATTTGTACAACTTTGCGAAAGACAACAATAAATCATTTAGTATGCCGGTCCAATGACGGAAAATATTCTGAGGCTGTACCCCTATTGTTAACCGTTTGTGGTGTCGTATACTTTGCTAGTTTGTATACGAATAGGGTTTATATGGCACACCAAGTTAGTAACTTACGACATATACACTCATTTTAACGCATTACTGTCGTATACACACACACACTGTACACGTTTAAATAAACAACTTGAAAAACTTCGAAAACTAGTAAAAACTAAAACTAAGAAAAAGGTTTAAAAAAGTGTTACTTTCACTAATTACTCACTCACGTATTCATGGGCGATTTAGGGGGGGGGGGGGGCGGAGGAAGCGGCGTACGCCCCCCTAAAATCGACCAAGGTAAGTTTTTTACATGTATGTCCATGTTACTGTAGATACAATATCAAACAATTTCGATGCAAGCCTCAGTATAAATATTTTATCGCTCGCTTCGCTCGCTCGACGCATAATCACTAATGAGTGGTTTAGTTAACACATTGTTAAATCCTTTTATTTGAAAACGGACTTTTTATATTCATACATGTATGTCCATGTTACTGTAGATAAAATACCAAACAATTTCGATGCACGCCCTCAGTAGATTTTTTTTTTTGCTCGCTTCGCTCGCTCGACGCATAATAACTAATGAGTGTTTTAATTAACCACATTGTTAAATCCTTTTATTTGAAACGGATCTTTTTTTATTCATACATGTATGTCCATGTTACTGTAGGTAAAATATCAAACAATTTCGATGCACGCCCTCAGTATAAAAATATTTCTCGCTCGCTTCGCTCGCTCGACGCATAATGTCTAATGAGTGGTTTAATTAACACATTGTTAACACTTTTATTTGAAAACGCACTTATTTACCCTATCAATGCACTACCGCAACCGTTTTATGAGGCTATAAACGGACCCGAAAATTGACCAAAAATCTTACGTCCCCCCTAAGTTGAAATCCTGGATCCGCCCCTGCGTATTAACATACAGTACAAAGATACTCGAAAATTCGTAAAAACTTAAAAATAGAAAGTGAGTCATACTCGAAGCACTTCCTACACTTGTTAAACACTTGTTAACACATTACACACGTTTAAAACTTGAAACCTGAAGAAAAAACAAAACAAGTTGACAAAAACACACACAAGTGTTTTACTAGTTTTCAATTTTCAATTTTCAAACGACTCAATCTCCCCCTTTCTATATGACATTGTAAAACAACCAGTATAAACTTGTTAACTTATATATCACCAACTTTATACACTTCCACACAGATTACTAAATACAATGTTAATATGACAGTGTTTTATTGATGAGAACCATCATCGTCATTGCTACTCATATATTCATATTCATCTTTATATAATATCTGTTAATTCATATATCATATTTTGTTTTCCATTTTCTGTCAACATCACAGACAAAATGTATATTTCTAACTTAAATATTCTTATTTTTATTATATTTTTGTAACTTTTGCATGAAGATATTTCTACATTTTATTAAAATCAGCA
>JAWPHD010022730.1:0-24211 GCA_037043455.1 Cyrtodaria siliqua | reverse complement strand
ACAACGGAATATGTACGTGTAAGAAAAGTATATATATTTGTAAGAACGGAATATATATGTGTAAGAAGTGAATATATATGTGTAAGAACTGAATATATATGTGTAAGAACGGAATATATATATGTGTAAAAACTGAATAGATATGTGTAAGAACTGAATATATATGTGTAAGAACTGAATATATATGCGTAAGAACGGAATATATATGCGTAAGAACTGAATATATATGCGTAAGAACTGAATATATATCTGTAAGAACTGAATATATGCGTAAGAACTGAATATATATGCGTAAGAACGGAATATATATGTGTAACAACGGAATATATATGTGTAAGAACGGAATATGTACGTGTAAGAAAGGAATATATATTTGAAAGAACGGAATATATATGTGTAAGAAGTGAATATATATGTGTAAGAACTGAATATATATGTGTAAGAACGGAATATATATATGTGTAAAAACTGAATAGATATGTGTAAGAACTGAATATATATGTGTAAGAACTGAATATATATGCGTAAGAACGGAATATATATGTGTAAGAACGGAACATATATGTGTAAGAACGGAATATGTACGTGTAAGAACGGAATATATATGTGTAATAACGGAATATATATGTGTAAGAACGGAATATATATGTGTAAGAACGGAATATATATGTGTAAGAACTGAATATATATGCGTAAGAACGGAATATATATGTGTAATAACGGAATATATATGTGTAAGAACGGAATATATATGTGTAAGAACGGAATATATATGTGTAAGAACGGAATATATACGTGTAAGAACGGAATATATATGTGTAAGAACGGAATAGATATGTGTATATATGTGTAAGAACGGAATAATTATGTGTAAGAAGTGAATATATATGTGTAAGAAGTAAATATATATTTGTAAGAACTGAATATATATGTGTAAGAACGGAATATATATGTGTAAGAACGGAATATATATGTGTAAGAACTGAATATGTGTAAGAACGGAATATATATGTGTAAGAAAGGAATATATATGTGTAAGAAGTGAATGAATATGTGTAAGAACTGAATATATATGTGTAAGAAAGGAATATATATGTGTAAGAACGGAATATATATGCGTAAGAACTGAATATATATCTGTAAGAACTGAATATATGCGTAAGAACGGAATATATATGCGTAAGAACGGAATATATATTTGAAAGAAGTCAAAGAATATGTGTAAGAACTGAATATATATGTGTAAGAACGGAATATATATGTGTAAGAACGGAATATATATGCGTAAGAACTGAATATATATGCGTATGAACGGAATATATATGCGTAACAACGGAATATATATGCGTAAGAAAGGAATATAGACGTGTAAGAACGGAATATGTATGTGTAAGAACGGAATATATATGCATTAGAACGGAACATATATGCGTAAGAACTGAATATATGCGATGCGTAAGAACTGAACATATATGCGTAAGAACTGAATATATATGCGTAAGAAAGGAATATATATGAGTAAGAACGGAATATATATATGTAAGAACGGAATATATATGTGTAAGAACGGAATATGTACGTGTAGGAACTGAACATATATGTGTAAGAAATGAATAGATATGCGTAAGAACTGAATATATATGCGTAAGAACGGAATAAATATGTGTAATAACTGAATATATATGCGTAAAACTGAATATATATGTGTAAGAACTGAACATATATGCGTAAGAAATGAATATATATGCGTAAGAACTGAATATATATGCGTAAGAACGGAATATATATGCGTAAGAACAGAACATATATGCGTGCCAACTGAATATATATGTGTAAGAAAGGAATATATATGTGTAAGAACGGAATATATACGTGTCAGAACGGAATATATATGTGTAAAAACGGAATATATATGTGAAAGAACTGAATATATATGTGAAAGAACTGAATATATATGTGTAAGAACGGAATATATATGTGTAAGAACGGAATATATCTGTGTAAGAACGGAATATGTACGTGTAAGAACGGAATATATATGTGTAAGAAATGAACATATATGTGTAAGAACTGAATATATATGCGTAACAACTGAATATATATGCGTAAGAACTGAATATATATGCGTAAGAACGGAATATATATGTGTAAGAACGGAATACATATGTGTAATAACGGAATATATATGTGTAAGAACGGAATATATGTGTAAGAATATATATGTGTAAGAACGGAATATATATGCGTAAGAAGTGAATATATGTGTGTAAGAACTGAATATATATATGTAAGAACTGAATATATATGCGTAAGAACTGAATATATATGCGTAAATCTGAATATATATGCGAAAGAACGGAATATATATGCGTAAGAACGGAATATATGTGTAAGAACGGAATATATATGTGTAAGAACGGAATATATATGCGTAAGAACGGAATATATGTGTAAGAACGGAATATATATGTGTAAGAACGGAATATATATGTGTAAGAACGGAATATATACGTGTAAGAACGGAATATATATGTGTAAGAACGGAATATATATGTGTAAAAACGGAATATATATGTGTAAGAACTGAATATATATGTGTAAGAACTGAAAATATATGTGTAAGAACTGAATATATATTTGTAAGAACTGAATATTTATGTGTAAGAACTGAATATATATGCGTAAGAACTGAATATGTATGCGTAAGAACGGAATATATATGTGTAAGAACGGACTATATATGTGTAAGAACGGAATTTGTACGTGTAGGAACGGAATATATATGTGTAAGAACGGAATATATATTTGTATATATGTGTAAGAACGAAATATATATGTGTAAGAAGTGAATATATATGTGTAAGAAGTGAATATATATGTGTAAGAAGTGAATATATATGTGTAAGAACGGAATATATATGTGTAAGAACGGAATATATATGTGTAAGAACGGAATATGTACGTGTAAGAACGGAATATATATGTGTAAGTACTGAACATATATGCGTAAGAACTGAATATATATGCGTACGAACTGAATATATATGCGTAAGAACTGAATATATATCTGTAAGAACTGAATATATATGCGTAAGAACTGAATATATATCCGTAAGAACTGAATATATATGCGTAAAACTGAATATATATGTGTAAGAACGGATTATATATGTGTAAGAACTGAATATATATGTGTCAAAACATAATATATATGTGTAAGAACGGAATATATATGTGTATATATGCGTAAGAACGGTATATATGTGTAAGAAAGGAATATATATGTGTAAGAACGGAATATATATGTGTAAGAACGGAATACATTCGTGTAATTACGGAATCTATATGTGTAAGAACAGAATATATATGTGTAAGAACGGAATATATATGTGTAAAAACGGATTATATATGTGTAAGAACTGAATATATATGTGTAAGAACTGAATATATATGCGTAAGAACTTAATATATATGCGTAAGAATTGAATATATATGTGTTAGAACGGAATATATATATGTAAGAACGGCATATATATGTGTAAGAACTGAATATATATGTGTAAGAACTGAATATATATGTGTAAGAGCTGAATATATATATGCGTAAGAACTGAATATATATGCGTAAGAACGGAATATATAGGTGTAAGAACGGAATATGTACGTGTAAGCACGGAATATGTACGTGAGAGAACGGAATATATATGTGTAAGAAGTGAATATATATGTGTAAGAACTGAATATATATGTGTAAGAACGGAATATATATGTGTATATATGTGTAAGAACGAAATATATATGTGTAAGAAGTGAATATATATGTGTAAGAAGTGAATATATATGTGTAAGAACTGAATATATATGTGTAAGAACGGAATATATATGCGTAAGAACGGAATATATATGCGTAAGAACTGAATTTATATGCTTAAGAACTGAAAATATATGGGTAAGAACTGAATATATATGTGTAAGAACGGAATATATATGTGTAAGAACGGCATATATATGTGTAAGAACGGAATATATATGTGTAAGAACTGAATATATATGTGTAAGAACGGAATATATATGTGTAAAAACGGAATATATATATTGTAAGAAGTGAATATATATGTGTAAGAACTGAATATATATGTGTAAGAACTGAATATGTATGTGTAAGAACTGAATATATATGTGTAAGAAATTGAATATATATGTGTAAAAACGGAATATATGTGTAAGAATTGAATAAATATGTGTAAGAACTGAATATATATGTGTAAGAACGGAATATATATGTGTATATATGTGTAAAAACGAAATATATATGTGTAAGAAGTGAATATATATGTGTAAGAAGTGAATATATATTTGTAAGAACTGAACATATATGCGTAAGAACTAAATATACATGCGTAAGAACTGAATATATATGCGTAAGAACTAAATATATATGCCTAAGAACTGAATATATATGCGTAAGAACGGAATATATATGCATAAGAACGGAATATATATGCGTATGAACGGAATATATGTGTAAGAACGGAATATATATGTGTAAGAACGGAATATATATGTCTAAGAAGGGAATAAATATGTGTAAGAACGGAATATATATGTGTAAGAACTGAAAATATATGTGTCAGAACTGAATATATATGTGTAAGAACTGAATATATATGCGTAATAACTGAATATATATGCGTAAAACTGAATATATATGTATACGAACTGAAAGTATATGTGTAAGAAATGAATATATATGCGTAAGAACTGAATATATATGCGTAAGAACTGAATATATATGTGTAAGAAGGGAATATATATGCGTAAGAACTAAATATATATGTGCAAGAACGGAATATATATGTGTAAGAACGGAATATATATGCGTAAGAACTGAATATATATGCGTAAGAACTGAATATATATGCGTAAGAGCTGAATATATATGCGTAAGAACGGAGTATATATGTGTAAGAACGGAATATATACGTGTAAGAACGGAATATATATGGATAAGAACGGAGTATATATGTGTAAGAACGGAATATATATGTGTAAAAACTGAAAATATATTCTTACGAACTGAACATATATGTGTAAGAAATGAATATATATGCGTCAGACATGAATATATATGCGTAAGAACTGAATATATATGCATAATAACTGAATATATATCTGTAAGAACTGAATATATATGTGTAAGAACTGAATATATATGCGTAAGAACTGAATATATATGCGTAAGAACGGAATATATATGTGTTAGAACGGAATATATATGTGTAAGAACGGAATATATTCGCGTAAGAACGGAATATATATTTTTAAGAACGGAATATATATGTGTAAGAATTGAACATATATGTGTAAGAACTGAATATATATATGTAAGAACGGAATATATATGTGTAAGAACGGAATAAATATGTGTAAGTACGGAATATTTATGTGTAAGAAATGAATATATATGTTTAAGAACTAAATATATATGTGTAAGAACTGAATATATATGTGTAAGAACTGAATATATATGCGTAAGAACTGAATATATATGCGTAAGAACTGAATATATATGCGTAAGAACTGAATATATATGCGTAAAACTGAATATATATGCGAAAGAACGGAATATATATGCGTAAGAACGGAATATATACGTGTAAGAACGAAATGTGTTTGTGTAAGAACAGAATATATATGTGTAAAAACGGAATATATATGTGTAAAAACTGAATATATATGTTTAAGAACTGCACATATATCCGTAAAAACTAAATATATATGCGTAAGAACTGAATATATATGCGTAAGAACTGAATATATATGCGTAAGAACTGAATATATATGCGAAAGAACGGAATATATATGCGTATGAACGGAATATATGTGTAAGAAAGGAATATATATGTGTAAGAACGGAATATATTCGTGTAAGAACGGAATATATATGTGTAAGAACGGAATATGTAAATGTAAGAACGGAATATATATGTGTAAGAACGGAATATATATGTGTATATATGTGTAAGAACGAAATATATATGTGTAAGAAGTGAATATATATGTGTAAGAAGTGAATATATATGTGTAAGTACTGAATATATATCTGTAAGAACTGAATATATATGCGTAAGAACTGAATATATATGCGTAAGAACTGAATATATATGCGTAAGAACGGAATATATATGCGTAAGAACGGAATATATATGTGTAAGAACGGAATATGTACGTGTAAGAACGGAATATATATGTGTAAGAACGGAATATATATTTGTATATATGTGTAAGAACGAAATATATATGTGTAAGAACGGAATATATATTTGTATATATGTGTAAGAACGTAATATATATGTGTAAGAACGGAATATATATGTGTAAGAACTGAACATATATGCGTAAGAACTGAATATATATGCGTAAGAACTGAATATATATGCGTAAGAACTGAATATATATCTGTAAGAACTGAATATATATGCGTAAGAACTGAATATATATGCGTAAGAACTGAATATATATGCGTAAGAACTGAATATATATGCGTAAGAACTGAATATATATGCGTAAAACTGAATATATATGTGTAAAAACGTAATATATGTGTAAGAACTGAATATATATGTGTAAGAACATAATATATATGTGTAAGAACGGAATATATGTGTGTATATATGCGTAAGAACGGTATATATGTGTAAGAACGGAATATATATGTGTAAGAACGGAATATATACGTGTAAGAACGGAATATATATGTAAGAACTGAATATATATGTGTATATATGTGTAAGAACAGAATATATATTTGTAAGAACTGAATATATATGTGTAAGAAGTGAATATATATGTGTAAGAACTGAATATATATGTGTAAGAACGGAATATATATGTGTAAGAACGGAATATATATGTGTAAGATCGGAATATGTACGTTAAAGAACGGAATATATATGAGTAAGAACTGAATATATATGTATAAGAACTGAATATATATGCGTAAGAAATGAATATATATGCGTAAGAACTGAATATATATCTGTACGAACTGAATATATGTGTAAGAACTGAATATATATGTGTAAGAACGGAATATATATGCGTAACATCTGAATATATATGCGTGAGAAATGAATATATATGGGCAAGAACTGAATATATATACGTAAAACTGAATATATATGCGTAAGAACTGAATATATAAGCGTAAGAACTGAATATATATGTGTAAGAACTGAATATATATGCGTAAGAACTGAATATATATGCGAAAGAACAGAATATATATGCATAAAACCGAATATTTATGCGTAAGAACTGAATATATATGTGTAAGAACTGAATATATATGCGTAAGAACTGAAAATATATATGCGTAAGAACTGAATATATATGCGTAAGAAGTGAATATATATGCGTAAAACTGAATATATATGTGTAAGAACGGAATATATATGTGTAATAACTGAATATATATGTGTAAGAACATAATATATATGTGTAAGAACGGAATATATATGTGTATGTATGCGTAAGAACGGAATATATGTGTAAGAACGGAATATATACGTGTAAGAACGGAATATATACGTGTAAGAACGGAATATATATGTGTAAGAATGGAATATATATGCATTAGAACGGAACATATATGCGTAAGAACTGAACATATATGCGATGCGTAAAAACTGAACATATAAGCGTAAGAACTGAATATATATGCGTAAGAAATGAATATATATGTGTAAGAACGGAATAGAAAGGAACATATATGCGTAAGAACTGAACATATATGCGATGCGTAAAAACTAAACATATATGCGTAAGAACTGAATATATATGCGTAAGAAATGAATATATATGCGTAAGAACGGAATATATATGTGTAAGAACGGAACATATATGTGTAAGAACGAAATATCTACGTGTAAGAACGGATTATATATGTGTAAAAACGGAATATATATGTGTAAGAACGGAATATATATGTGTAAGAACGGAATATATATGTGTAAGAACGGAATATGTACGTGTAAGAACTGAACATGTATGTGTAAGAAATGAATAGATATTCGTAAAACTGAATATCTATGCGTAAGAACTGAACATATATGTGTAAGAAATGAATATATATGCGTAAGAACTGAATATATATGCGTAAGAACGGAATATATATGTGTAAGAACTGAACATATATGCGTAAGAACGGAATATATATGTGTAATAACTGAATATATATGCGTAAAACTGAATATATATGCGTAAGAACTGAACATATATGTGTAAGAAATGAATATATATGCGTATGAACTGAATATATATGCGTAAGAACGGAATATATATGTGTAAGAACTGAACATATATGCATAATAACTGAATATATATGCGTAAGAACTGAATATTAATGCGTAAGAACTGAATATATATCTGTAAGAACTGAATATATATGCGTATATACTGAATATATATGCATAAGAACTGAATATATATGCGTAAGAACGGAATATATATGTGTAAGAACGGAATCTATATGTGTAAGAACGGAATATGTACGTGTAAGCAAGGAATATATATTTGTAAGAACGGAATAAATATGTGTAAGTACGGAATATTTATGTGTAAGAAATGAATATATATGTTTAAGAACTAAATATATATGTGTAAGAACTGAATATATATGTGTAAGAACTGAATATATATGCGTAAGAACTGAATATATATGCGTAAGAACTGAATATATATGCTTAGGAACGGAATATATTCGTGTAAGTACGGAATCTATATGTGTAAGAACAGAATTTATATGTTTAAGAACGGAATATATATGTGTAAAAACGGAATATATATGTGTAAGAACTGAATATATATGTGTAAGAACTGAATATATATGAGTATGAATTGAATATATATGTGTAAGAACGGCATATATATGTGTAAGAACTGAATATATATGTGTAAGAACTGAATATATATGTGTAAGAAATGAATATATATGTGTAAGAACTGAATATGTATGTGTAAGAACTGAATATATATGAGTAAGAACTGAATATATATTGGTAAGAACTGAATATATATGCGTAAAAGTGAATATATATGAGTAAGAACTGAACATATATGTGTAAAAAATGAATATATATGCGTAAGAACTAAATATATATGTGTAAGAACGGAATATATATGTGTAAGAACGGAATATATATGTGTAAGAACGGAATATATATGTGTAAGAACGGAATATATATGTGTAAGAACGGAATATATACGTGTAAGAACGGAATATATATGTGTAAGAACGGAATATATATTTGTAAGAACTGAATATATATCTCTAAGAAACTGAATATATATGTGTAAGAACTGAATATATATGTGTAAGAACTGAATATATAAGTGTAAGAGCTGAATATATATGCGTAAGAACTGAATATATATGCGTAAGTACTGAATATATATGCGTAAGAACGGAATATATATCTGTTAGAACGGAATATATATGTGTAAGAACGGAATATGTACGTGTAAGAACGGAATATATATGTGTATATATGTGTAAGAACGGAATAAATATGTGTAAGAAGTGAATATATATGTGTAAGAAGTGAATATATATGTGTAAGACCTGAATATATATGTGAAAGAACGATATATATGTGTAAGAACGGAATATGTACGTGAAAGAACGGAATATATATGTGTAAGAACGGAATATATATGTGTATATATGTGTAAGAACGGAATATATATGTGTAAGAAATGAATATATATGTGTAAGAACTGAATATATATGTGTAAGAACTGAATATATATGTGTAAGAACGGAATATATAAGTGTAAGAACAGAATATATATGCGTAAGAACGTAATATATATGCGTAAGAACTGAATATATATGCGTAAGAACGGAATATATATGTGTAAGAACGGAATATATATGTGTAAGAACTGAATATATAGGTGTAAGAACATAATATATATGCGTAAGAACGGAATATATATGTGTATATATGAGTAAGAACGGAATATATGTGTAAGAACGGAATATATCTGTGTAAGAACGGAATATATACGTGTAAGAACGGAATATATATGTGTAAGAACGGAATATATATGTGTATATATGTGTAAGAACGGAATAAATATGTGTAAGAAGTGAATATATATGTGTAAGAAGTGAATATATATGTGTAAGAACTGAATATATATGTGTAAGAACTGAATATATATGTATAAGAACGGAATATATACGTGTAAGAACGGAATATGTACGTGTAAGAACGGAATATATATGTGTAATAAATGAATATATATACGTAAGAACTGAATATATATGCGTAAGAACTGAATATACATGCGTAAGAACTGAATATATATCTGTAAGAACTGAATATATATGTGTAAAAACGGAATATATATGAGTAAGAACGGAATATATATGTGTAAGAACTGAATATATATGTGTAAGAACTGAATATATATGAGTAAGAACTGAATATATATGAGTAAGAACTGAATATATATGCGTAAAACTGAATATATATGCGTCAGAACTGAATATATAAGCGTAAGAACTGAATATATATGCGTTAGAACGGAATATATATGCGTAAGAACGGAATATATATGTGTAAGAATTGAATGAATATGTGTAAGAACTGAATATATATGTGTAAGAACGGAATATATATGTGTAAGAACGGAATATATAAGCGTAAGAACTGAATATATATGCGTAAGAACGGAATATATATGCGAAAGAACGGAATATATATGCGTAAGAACGGAATATATATGTGTAAGAACGGAATATATACGTGTAAGAACGGACTATATATGTATAATAACGGAATATATACGTGTAAGAACGGAATATATATGTGTAAGAACGGAATATATATGTGTAAGAACGGAATATATACGTGTAAGAACGGAATATATATGTATAAGAACGGAATATATATTTGTAAGAACTGAATATATATCTCTAAGAAACTGAATATATATGTGTAAGAACTGAATATATATGTGTAAGAACTGAATATATAAGTGTAAGAGCTGAATATATATGCGTAATAACTGAATATATGCGATGCGTAAGAACTGAATATATATGCGTAAGAACTGTATATATATGCGTAAGAACGGAATATATATGTGTAAGAACGGAATATATATGTGTAAGAACGGAATATATATGTGTAATAACGGAATATATATGTGTAAGAACGGAATATATATGTGTAAGAACGGAATATATACGTGTAAGAACGGAATATATATGTATAAGAACGGAATATATATTTGTAAGAACTGAATATATATCTCTAAGAAACTGAATATATATGTGTAAGAACTGAATATATATGTGTAAGAACTGAATATATAAGTGTAAGAGCTGAATATATATGCGTAAGAACTGAATATATATGCGTAAGAACTGAATATATATGCGTAAGAACGGAATATATATCTGTTAGAACGGAATATATATGTGTAAGAACGGAATATGTACGTGTAAGAACGGAATATATATGTGTATATATGTGTAAGAACGGAATAAATATGTGTAAGAAGTGAATATATATGTGTAAGAAGTGAATATATATGTGTAAGAACTGAATATATATGTGAAAGAACGGAATATATATGTGTAAGAACGGAATATGTACGTGAAAGAACGGAATATATATGTGTAAGAACGGAATATATATGTGTAAGAACTGAATATATATGTGTAAGAACTGAATATATATGTGTAAGAACTGAATATATATGTGTAAGAACGGAATATATAAGTGTAAGAACAGAATATATATTCGTAAGAACGTAATATATATGCGTAAGAACTGAATATATATGCGTAAGAACGGAATATATATGTGTAAGAACGGAATATATATGTGTAAGAACTGAATATATAGATGTAAGAACATAATATATATGCGTAAGAACGGAATATATATGTGTATATATGAGTAAGAACGGAATATATGTGTAAGAACGGAATATATCTGTGTAAGAACGGAATATATACGTGTAAGAACGGAATATATATGTGTAAGAACGGAATATATATGTGTATATATGTGTAAGAACGGAATAAATATGTGTAAGAAGTGAATATATATGTGTAAGAACTGAATATATATGTGTAAGAACGGAATATATATGTATAAGAACGGAATATATACGTATAAGAACGGAATATGTACGTGTAATAAATGAATATATATAAGTAAGAACTGAATATATATGCGTAAGAACTGAATATATATGCGTAAGAACTGAATATATATGCGTAAGAACTGAATATACATGCGTAAGAACTGAATATATATCTGTAAGAACTGAATATATATGTGTAAGAACGGAATATATATGAGTAAGAACGGAATATATATGTGTAAGAACTGAATATATATGTGTAAGAACTGAATATATATGAGTAAGAACTGAATATATATGCGTAAGAACTGAATATATATGCATAAAACTGAATATATATGCGTCAGAACTGAATATATAAGCGTAAGAACTGAATATATATGCGTTAGAACGGAATATATATGCGTAAGAACGGAATATATATCTGTAAGAATTGAATGAATATGTGTAAGAACTGAATATATATGTGTAAGAACGGAATATATATGTGTAAGAACGGAATATATAAGCGTAAGAACTGAATATATATGCGTAAGAACGGAATATATATGCGAAAGAACGGAATATATATGCGTAAGAACGGAATATATATGTGTAAGAACGGAATATATACGTGTAAGAACGGACTATATATGTGAAAGAACGGAATATATACGTGTAAGAACGGAATATATACGTGTAAGAACGGAATATATACGTGTAAGAACGGAATATGTATGTGTAAGAACGGAATATATATGCATTAGAACGGAGCATATATGCGTAAGAACTGAATAAATGCGATGCGTAAGAACTGAATATATATGCGTAAGAACTGTGTATATATGCGTAAGAACGGAATATATATGAGTAAGAACGGAATATATATGTAAGAACGGAATATATATGTGTAAGAACGGAATATGTACGTGTAAGAACTGAACATATATGTGTAAGAAATGAATAGATATGCTTAAGAACTGAATATATATGCGTAGGAACGGAATATATATTTGTAATAACTGAATATATATGCGTATAACAGAATATATATGCGTAAGAACTAAACATATATGCGTAAGAAATGAATATATATGCTTAAGAACGAAATATATATGCGTAAGAACGGAATATATATGCGTAAGAACGGAATATATATGCTTAAGAACTGAATATATATGTGTAAGAACGGAATATATATGTGTGAGAACGGAATATATACGTGTAAGAACGGAATATATACGTGTAAGAACGGAATATATATGTGTAAGAACGGAATATATATGTGTAAGAACTGAATATAAATGTGTAAGAAATGAATATATATTTGTAAGAACTGAATATATATGCGTAAGAACTGAATATATATGCGTAAGAACGGAATATATATGTGTAAGAACGGAATATATACGTGTAAGAACGGAATATGTACGCGTAAGAACGGAATATATATGTGTAAGAACGGAATATATATGTGTATATATGTGTAAGAACGGAATATATATGTGTAAGAACTGAATATATTTGTGTAAGAAGTGAATATATATGTGTAAGAACTGAATATATGTGTAAGAACGGTATATATTTGTGTAAGAACGGAATATATCTGTGTAAGAACGGAATATGTACGTGTAAGAACGGAATATATATGTGTAAGAACTGAACATATATTTGCAAGAACTGAATATATATGCGTAAGAACTGAATATATATGCGTAAAAACTGAATATATATGCGTAAGAATGGAATATATAAGTGTAAGAACGGAATATATATGTGTAAGAACTGAATATATATGTGTAAGAACGGAATATATGTGTAAGAATATATATGTGTAAGAACGGAATATATATGCGTAAGAACTGAATATATATGTGTAAGAACTAAATATATATGTGTAAGAACGGAATATATATGTGTAAGAACTGAATATATATGTGTAAGAACATAATATATATGTGTAAGAACGGAATATATATGTGTGTATATGAGTAAGAACGGAATATATGTGTAAGAACGGAATATATCTGTGTAAGAACGGAATATATACGTGTAAGAACGGAATATATATGTGTAAGAACGGAATATATATGTGTATATATGTGTAAGAACGGAATATATGTGTAAGAATATATATGTGTAAGAACGGAATATATATGCGTAAGAACTGAATATATATGTGTAATAACTGAATATATATGTGTAAGAACGGAATAAATATGTGTAAGAACTGAATATATATGTGTAAGAACATAATATATATGTGTAAGAACGGAATATATATGTGTATATATGAGTAAGAACGGAATATATGTGTAAGAACGGAATATATCTGTGTAAGAACGGAATATATACGTGTATGAACGGAATATATATGTGTAAGAACGGAATATATATGTGGATATATGTGTAAGAACGGAATAAATATGTGTAAGAAGTGAATATATATGTGTAAGAAGTGAATATATATGTGTAAGAACTGAATATATATGTGTAAGAACGGAATATATGTGTATAAGAACGGAATATATACGTGTAAGAACGGAATATGTACGTGTAAGAACGGAATATATATGTGTAAGAAATGAATATATATACGTAAGAACTGAATATATATGCGTAAGAACTGAAGATACATGCGTAAGAACTGAATATATATCTGTAAGAACTGAATATATATGTGTAAGAACGGAATATATATGAGTAAGAACGGAATATATATGTGTAAAAACTGAATATATATGTGTAAGAATTGAATATATATGAGTAAGAACTGAATATATATGCGTAAGAACTGAATATATATGCGTAAAACTGAATATATGCGTAAAAACTGAATATATAAGCTTAAGAACTGAATATATATGCGTTAGAACGGAATATATATGCGTAAGAACGGAATATATATGTGTAAGAAGTGAATGAATATGTGTAAGAACTGAATATATATGTGTAAGAACGGAATATATATGTGTAAGAACGGAATATATAAGCGTAAGAACGGACTATATATGCGTAAGAACGGAATATATACGTGTAAGAACGGAATATATACGTGTAAGAACGGAATATATACGTGTAAGAACGGAATATGTATGTGTAAGAACGGAATATATATGCATTAGAACGGAACATATATGCGTAAGAACTGAATATATGCGATGCGTATGAACTAAATATATATGCGTAAGAACTGAATATATATGCGTAAGAACGGAATATATATGAGTAAGAACGGAATATATATATGTAAGAACGGAATATATATGTGTAAGATTGGAATATGTACGTGTAAGAACTGAACATATATGTGTAAGAAATGAATAGATATGCGTAAGAACTGAATATATATGCGTAAGAACGGAATATATATGTGTAATAACTGAATATATATGCGTATAACTGAATATATATGCGTAAGAACTGAACATATATGTGTAAGAACTGAATATATATGCGTAAGAACGGAATATATAGGTGTAAGAACGGAATATATATGTGTAAGAACTGAATATATATGTGTAAGAACGGAATATATGTGTAAGAATATATATGTGTAAGAACGGAATATATATGCGTAAGAACTGAATATATATGTGTAAGAACTGAATATATATGTGTAAGAACTGAATATATATGCGTAAGAACTGAATACGTATGCGTAAAACTGAATATATATGCGAAAGAACTGAACATATATGCTTAAGAACGTAATATATGTGTAAAAACGGAATATATATGTGTAAGAACGGAATATTTATGTGTAAGAACGGAATATATACGTGTAAGAACGGAATATATATGTGTAAGAACGGAAAATATATGTGTAAAAACGGAATATATATATAAGAACTGAATATATATGTGTAAGAACTGAATATATATGTGTAAGAACTGAATATATATTTGTAAGAACTGAATATATATGTGTAAGAACTGAATATATATGCGTAAGAATTGAATATATATGCGTAAGAATGGAATATATATGTGTAAGAACGGAATATATATGTGTAAGAACGGAATATGTACGTGTAAGAACGGAATATATATGTGTAGGAACGGAATATATATGTGTATATATGTGTAAGAACGAAATATATATGTGTAAGAAGTGAATATATATGTGTAAGAAGTGAATATATATGTGTAAGAACTGAATATATATGTGTAAGAACGGAATATATATGTGTAAGAACGTAATATATATCTGTAAGAACTTAATATATATGCGTAAGAACTGAATATATATGCGTAAGAACGGAATATATATGCCTAAGAACGGAATATATATGTGTAAGAACGGAATAAGTACGTGTAAGAACGGAATATGTATGTGTAAGAACGGAATATATATGTGTAAGAACGGAATATATATGTGTTATGTGTAAGAACGGAATATATATGTGTAAGAACGGAATATATATGTGTAAGAACGGAATATATACGTGTAAGAACGGAATATATGTGTAAGAACGGAATATATATTTGTAAGAACTGAATATTTATTTGTAAGAAACTGAATATATATGTGTAAGAACTGAATATATATGTGTAAGAGCTGAATATAATGCGTAAGAACTGAATATATATGCGTAAGAACTGAATATATATGCGTAAGAACTGAATATATATGTGTAAGAACGGAATATATATGTGTAAGAACGGAATATGTACGTGAAAGAACGGAATATATATGTGTAAGAACGGAATAAATATGTTTATATATGTGTAAGAACGGAATATATATATGTAAGAACTGAATATATATGTGTAAGGACTGAATATATATGTGTAAGAGCTGAATATATATATGCGTAAGAACTGAATATATATGCGTAAGAATGGAATATATATGTGTAAGAACGGAATAAATACGTGTAAGAACGGAATATGTACGTGAAAGAACGGAATATATATGTGTAAGAACGAAATATATATGTGTATATATGTGTAAGAACGGAATATATATGTGTAAGAAGTGAATATATATGTGTAAGAAGTGAATATATATGTGTAAGAACTGAATATATATGTGTAAGAACGGAATATATATGTGTAAGAACAGAATATATATGCGTAAGAACGGAATATATATGCGTAAGAACTGAATATATATGCGTAAGAACGGAATATATATGTGTAAGAACGGAATATATATGTGTAAGAACTGAATATATATGAGTAAGAACATAATATATATGTGTAAGAACGGAATATATATGCGTAAGAACTGAATATATATAGGTAAGAACTGAATATATATGCGTAAGAACGGAATATATATGTGTAAGAACGGAATATATATGTGTAAGAACTGAATATATATGTGTAAGAACGGAATATATGTGTAAGAATATATATGTGTAAGAAGTGAATATATATGTGTAAGAACTGAATATATATGTGTAAGAACGGAATATATATGTGTAAGAACGGAATATATGTGTAAGAATATATATGCGTAAGAACGGAATATATATAATTAAGAACGGAATATATATGTGTAAGAAGTGAATATATATGTGTAAGAAGTGAATATATATGTGTAAGAAGTGAATATATATGTGTAAGAACTGAATATATATGTGTAAGAAGTGAATATATATGCGTAAGAAGTGAATATATATGTGTAAGAACTGAATATATATGTGTAATAACGGAATATATATGTGTAAGAACGGAATATATACGTGTAAGAACGGAATATGTACGTGTAAGATCGGAATATATATGTGTAAGAACTGAACATATATGAGTAAGAAATGAATATATATACGTAAGAACTGAATATATATGCGTAAGAACTGAATATATATGCGTAAGAACTGAATATATATCTGTAAGAACTGAATATATATGTGTAAGAACGGAATATATATGAGTAAGAACGGAATATATATGTGTAAGAACTGAATATATATGTGTAAGAACTGAATATATATGAGTAAGAACTGAATATATATGCGGAAGAACTGAATATATATGCGTAAAACTGAATAAATATGCGTAAGAACTGAATATATAAGCTTAAGAACTGAATATATATGCGTAAGAACGGAATATATATGCGTAAGAACGGAATATATATGTTTAAGAACTGAATATATATGTGTAAGAGCTGAATATAATGCGTAAGAACTGAATATATATGCGTAAGAACTGAATATATATGCGTAAGAACGGAATATATATGTGTAAGAACGGAATATATATGTGTAAGAACGGAATATGTACGTGAAAGAACGGAATATATATGTGTAAGAACGGAATATATATGTGTATATATGTGTAAGAAGGGAATATATATGTGTAAGAACTGAATATATATGTGTAAGAGCTGAATATATATATGCGTAAGAACTGAATATATATGCGTAAGAACGGAATATATATGTGTAAGAACGGAATATATATGTGTAAGAACGGAATATGTACGTGAAAGAACGGAATATATAGGTGTAAGAACGGAATATATATGTGTATATATGTGTAAGAACGGAATATATATGTGTAAGAAGTGAATATATATGTGTAAGAAGTGAATATATATGTATAAGAACTGAATATATATGTGTAAGAACGGAATATATATGTGTAAGAACTGAATATATATGCGTAAGAACGGAATATAAATGTGTAAGAACGGAATATATATGTGTAAGAACTGAATATATATGTGTAAGAACATAATATATATGTGTAAGAACGGAATATATATGTGTATATATGCGTAAGAACGGCATATATGTGTAAGAACGGAATATATATATGTAAGAACGGAATATATACGTGTAAGAACGGAATATATATGTGTAAGAACGGAATATATATGTATATATGTGTAAGAACGGAATAAATATGTGAAAGAAGTGAATATATATGTGTAAGAAGTGAATATATATGTGTAACAAATGAATATATATGTGTAAGAACGGAATATAATGTGTAAGAACGGAATATGTACGTGTAAGAACGGAATATATATGTGTAAGAACTGAACATATATGTGTAAGAAATGAATATATATACTTAAGAACTGAATATATATGCGTAAGAACTGAATATATATACGTAAGAAATAAATGTATATCTGTAAGAACTGAATATATATGTGTAAGAACGTAATATATATATGAGTAAGATCGGAATATATATGTGTAAGAACTGAATATATATGTGTAAGAACTGAATATATATGAGTAAGAACTGAATATTTATGCGTAAGAACTGAATATATATGCGTAAAACTGAATATATATTAAGAACTGAATATATAAGCGTAAGAACTGAATATATATGCGTAAGAATGGAATATATATGCGTGAGAACGGAATATATATTTGTAAGAATTGAATGAATATGTGTAAGAACTGAATATATATGTGTAAGAACGGAATATATATGTGTAAGAACGCAATATATATGCGTTAGAACTGAATATATATGCGTAAGAACGGAATATATATGCAAAAGAACGAAATCTATATGCGTAAGAACGGAATATATATGTGTAAGAACGGAATATATACGTGTAAGAACGGAATATATATGTGAAAGAACGGAATATATATGTGTAAGAACGAAATATGTACGTGTAAGAACTGAACATATATGCGTAAGAACTGAATATATATGCGTAAGAACGGAATATATATGAGTAAGAACGGAATATATATGTAAGAACGGAATATATATGTGTAAGAACGGAATATGTACGTGTAAGAACTGAACATATATGTGTAAGAAATGAGTAGATATGCATAAGAACTGAATATATATGCTTAAGAACGGAATATATATGTGTAATAACTGAATATATATGCGTAAAACTGACTATATATGCGTAAGAACTGAACATATATGCGTAAGAAATGAATATATATGCGTAAGAACGGAATATATATGCGTAAGAACGGAATATATACGCGTAAGAACGCAATATATATGCGCAAGAACTGAATATATATGTGTAAGAACGGAATATATATGTGTGAGAACGGAATATATACGTGTAAGAACGGAATATATACGTGTTAGAACGGAATATATATGTGTAAGAACAGAATATATATGTGTATATATGTGTAAGAACGAAATATATATGTGTAAAAAGTGAATATATATGTGTAAGATGTGAATATATATGTGTAAGAACTGAATATATATCTGTAAGAACTGAATATATATGCGTAAGAACTGAATATATATGCGTAAGAACTGAATATATATGCGTAAGAACGGAATATATATGTGTAAGAACGGAATATATATGTGTAAGAAGTGAATGTATGTGTAAGAACTGAATATATATGTGTAAGAACGGAATATATATGTGTAAGAACGGAATATATATGTGTAAGAACTGAATATATGTGCGTAAGAACGGAATATATATGCGAAAGAACGGAATATATATGCGTAAGAACGGAATATATATGTGTAAGAACGGAATATATACGTGTAAGAACGGAATATATATGTGAAAGATCGGAATATATACGTGTAAGAACGGAATATATACGTGTAAGAACGGAATATATACGTGTAAGAACGGAATATGTATGTGTAAGAACGGAATATATATGCATTAGAACGGAACATATATGCGTAAGAACTGAATATATGCAATGCGTAAGAACTGAACATATATGCGTAAGAACTGAATATATATGCGTAAGAACGGAATATATATGAGTAAGAACGGAATATATGTATGTAAGAACGGAATATATATGTGTAAGAACGGAATATGTACGTGAAAGAACTGAACATATATGTGTAAGAAATGAGTAGATATGCGTAAGAACTGAATATATATGCTTAAGAACGGAATATATATGTGTAATAACTGAATATATATGCGTAAAACTGAATATATATGCGTAAGAACTGAACATATACGCGTAAGAAATGAATATATATGCGTAAGAACGGAATATATATGCGTAAGAACGGAATATATATGCGTCAGAACGGAATATATATGCGTAAGAACTGAATATATATGTGTAAGAACGGAATATATATGTGTGAGAACGGAATATATACGTGTAAGAACGGAATATATACGTGTAAGAACGGAATATATATGTGTAAGAACGGAATATATATGTGTAAGAACTGAATATATATGTGTAAGAACTGAATACATATTTGTAAGAACTGAATATATATGCGTAAGAACGGAATATGTATGTGTAAGAACGGAATATATACGTGTAAGAACGGAATATGTACGTGTAAGAAAGGAATATGTATGTGTAAGAACGGAATATATATGTGTATATATGTGTAAGAACGGAATATATATGTGTAAGAACTGAATATATATGTGTAAGAAGTGAATATATATGTGTAAGAACTGAATATATCTGTGTAAGAAAGGAATATATTTGTGTAAAAACGGAATATATCTGTGTAAGAACGGAATATATATCTGTAAGAACTGAATAAATATGTTTAAGAAGTAAATATATATGTGTGAGAAGTGAATATATATGTGTAAGAACGGAATATATATGTGCAAGAACTGAATATATATGTGTAAGAACTGAATATATATTTGTAAGAACTGAATATATATGTGTAAGAACTGAATATATATGCGTAAGAACTGAATATATATGCGTAAGAACGGAATATATATGTCTTAGAACGGAATATATATGTGTAAGAACGGAATATGTACGTGTAAGAACGGAATATATATGTGTAAAACTGAATATATATGCGAAAGAACGGAATATATATGTGTAAGAACGGAATATATGTGTAAGAACGGAATATATATGTGTAAAAACGGAATATATACGTGTAAGAACGGAATATATATGTGTAAGAACGGAAAATATATGTGCAAAAACGGAATATATATGTGTAAGAACTGAATATATATTTGTAAGAACTGAATATATATGTGTAAGAACTGAATATATATGTGCATGATGTGTAAGAACTGAATATATATGCGTAAGAACTGAATATATATGCGTAAGAACGGAATATATATGTCTTAGAACGGAATATATATGTGTAAGAACGGAATATGTAAATGTAAGAACGGAATATATATGTGTAAGAACGGAATATATATGTGTATATATGTGTAAGAACGAAATATATATGTGTAAGAACGGAATATATATGCGTAAGAACTGAATATATATGCGTAAGAACGGAATATATATGCGAAAGAACGGAATATATATGCGTAAGAACGGAATATATATGTGTAAGAACGGAATATATACGTGTAAGAACGGAATATATATGCGAAAGATCGGAATATATACGTGTAAGAACGGAATATATACGTGTAAGAACGGAATATATACGTGTAAGAACGGAATATGTATGTGTAAGAACGGAATATATATGCATTAGAACGGCACATATATGCGTAAGAACTGAATATATGCGATGCGTAAGAACTGAACATATATGCGTAAGAACTGAATATTTATGCGTAAGAACGGAATATATATGAGTAAGAACGGAATATATATAAGTAAGAACGGAATATATATGTGTAAGAACGGAATATGTACGTGAAAGAACTGAACATATATGTGTAAGAAATGAGTAGATATGCGTAAGAACTGAATATATATGCTTAAGAACGGAATATATATGTGTAATAACTGAATATATATGCGTAAAACTGAATATATATGCGTAAGAACTGAACATATATGCATAAGAAATGAATATATATGCGTAAGAACGGAATATATATGCGTCAGAACGGAATATATATGCGTAAGAACTGAATATATATGTGTAAGAACGGAATATATATGTGTGAGAACGGAATATATACGTGTAAGAACGGAATATATACGTGTAAGAACGGAATATATATGTGTAAGAACGGAATATATATGTGTAAGAACTGAATATATATGTGTAAGAACTGAATACATATTTGTAAGAACTGAATATATATGCGTAAGAACGGAATATATATGTGTAAGAACGGAATATGTACGTGTAAGAACGGAATATGTATGTGTAAGAACGGAATATATATGTGTATATATGTGTAAGAACGGAATATATATGTGTAAGAAATGAATATATATGTGTAAGAAGTGAATATATATGTGTAAGAACGGAATATATTTGTGTAAAAACGGAATATATCTGTGTAAGAACGGAATATATATCTGTAAGAACTGAATATATATGTTTAAGAAGTAAATTTATATGTGTGAGAAGTGAATATATATGTGTAAGAACGGAATATATATGTGTAAGAACTGAATATATATGTGTAAGAACTGAATATATATTTGTAAGAACCGAATATATATGTGTAAGAACTGAATATATATGCGTAAGAACTGAATATATATGCGTAAGAACGGAATATATATGTCTTAGAACGGAATATATATGTGTAAGAACGGAATATGTACGTGTAAGAACGGAATATATATGTGTAAAACTGAATATATATGCGAAAGAACGGAATATATATGTATAAGAACGGAATATATGTGTAAGAACGGAATATATATGTGTAAAAACGGAATATATACGTGTAAGAACGGAATATATATGTGTAAGAACGGAAAATATATGTGCAAAAACGGAATATATATGTATAAGAACTAAATATATATTTGTAAGAACTGAATATATATGTGTAAGAACTGAATATACATGTGCATGATGTGTAAGAACTGAATATATATGCGTAAGAACTGAATATATATGCGTAAGAACGGAATATATATGTCTTAGAACGGAATATATATGAGTAAGAACGGAATATGTAAATGTAAGAACGGAATATATATGTGTAAGAACGGAATATATATGTGTATATATGTGTAAGAACGAAATATATATGTGTAAGAAGTGAATATATATGTGTAAGAAGTGAATATATATGTGTAAGTACTGAATATATATCTGTAAGAACTGAATATATATGCGTAAGAACTGAATATATATGCGTAAGAACTGAATATATATGCGTAAGAACGGAATATATATGCGTAAGAACGGAATATATATGTGTAAGAACGGAATATGTACGTGTAAGCACGGAATATGTATG
>JAWPHD010022729.1:0-24213 GCA_037043455.1 Cyrtodaria siliqua | reverse complement strand
CATGCAACTTCTGGGCTCACTTGAGAAGCGATTAACGTTGTGTCTTGATACAGGTTTGCTGCAATAATTATAACAATAGTCATATTAACAATCATAACAACAAGCCAGATAATATTGTACATATTCTATACGTATTACTATTATGAATAATAATCATATGTACTATCAGATCGCGTAAAAATCTAAGTTATCTCTGTGTTTCTCCTATTTTCCCGTACACGTATTACGTCCCTTGGCAATGAAATGTCAACAAGTATCATTTTGCGTGCCATAGAGTGCCCGTTTCATTTCTGACTTGTGCATATCTGTTGAAAGTACGTATACATATGAAAAACTTACGGTGGAACGCATTGTTGGCTTGTCATGGCTTGTACATGCAACTTCTGGGCTCACTTGAGAAGCGATTAACGTTGTGTCTTGATACAGGTTTGCTGCAATAATTATAACAATAGTCATATTAACAATCATAACAACAAGCCAGATAATATTGTACATATTCTATACGTATTACTATTATGAATAATAATCATATGTACTATCAGATCGCGTAAAAATCTAAGTTATCTCTGTGTTTCTCCTATTTTCCCGTACACGTATTACGTCCCTTGGCAATGAAATGTCAACAAGTATCATTCTGCGTGCCATAGAGTGCACGTTTCATTTCTGATGTGTGCATATCTGTTGAAAGTGCGTATACATATGAAAAACTTACGGTGGAACGCATTGTTGGCTTGTCATGGCTTGTACATGCAACTTCTGGGCTCACTTGAGAAGCGATTAACGTTGTGTCTTGATACAGGTTTGCTGCAATAATTATAACAATAGTCATATTAACAATCATAACAACAAGCCAGATAATATTGTACATATTCTATACGTATTACTATTATGAATAATAATCATATGTACTATCAGATCGCGTAAAATCTAAGTTATCTCTGTGTTTCTCCTATTTTCCCGTACACGTATTACGTCCCTTGGCAATGAAATGTCAACAAGTATCATTCTGCGTGCCATAGAGTGCCCGTTTCATTTCTGACTTGTGCATATCTGTTGAAAGTACGTATACATATGAAAAACTTACGGTGGAACGCATTGTTGGCTTGTCATGGCTTGTACATGCAACTTCTGGGCTCACTTGAGAAGCGATTAACGTTGTGTCTTGATACAGGTTTGCTGCAATAATTATAACAATAGTCATATTAACAATCATAACAACAAGCCAGATAATATTGTACATATTCTATACGTATTACTATTATGAATAATAATCATATGTACTATCAGATCGCGTAAAAATCTAAGTTATCTCTGTGTTTCTCCTATTTTCCCGTACACGTATTACGTCCCTTGGCAATGAAATGTCAACAAGTATCATTCTGCGTGCCATAGAGTGCCCGTTTCATTTCTGACTTGTGCATATCTGTTGAAAGTACGTATACATATGAAAAACTTACGGTGGAACGCATTGTTGGCTTGTCATGGCTTGTACATGCAACTTCTGGGCTCACTTGAGAAGCGATTAACGTTGTGTCTTGATACAGGTTTGCTGCAATAATTATAACAATAGTCATATTAACAATCATAACAACAAGCCAGATAATATTGTACATATTCTATACGTATTACTATTATGAATAATAATCATATGTACTATCAGATCGCGTAAAAATCTAAGTTATCTCTGTGTTTCTCCTATTTTCCCGTACACGTATTACGTCCCTTGGCAATGAAATGTCAACAAGTATCATCCTGCGTGCCATAGAGTGCACGTTTCATTTCTGATGTGTGCATATCTGTTGAAAGTGCGTATACATATGAAAAACTTACGGTGGAACGCATTGTTGGCTTGTCATGGCTTGTACATGCAACTTCTGGGCTCACTTGAGAAGCGATTAACGTTGTGTCTTGATACAGGTTTGCTGCAATAATTATAACAATAGTCATATTAACAATCATAACAACAAGCCAGATAATATTGTACATATTCTATACGTACTACTATTATGAATAATATTCATATGTACTATCAGATCGCGTACAAATCTAAGTTATCTCTGTGTTTCTCCTATTTTCCCGTACACGTATTACGTCCCTTGGCAATGAAATGTCAACAAGTATCATTCTGCGTGCCATAGAGTGCCCGTTTCATTTCTGACTTGTGCATATCTGTTGAAAGTACGTATACATATGAAAAACTTACGGTGGAACGCATTGTTGGCTTGTCATGGCTTGTACATGCAACTTCTGGGCTCACTTGAGAAGCGATTAACGTTGTGTCTTGATACAGGTTTGCTGCAATAATTATAACAATAGTCATATTAACAATCATAACAACAAGCCAGATAATATTGTACATATTCTATACGTATTACTATTATGAATAATAATCATATGTACTATCAGATCGCGTAAAAATCTAAGTTATCTCTGTGTTTCTCCTATTTTCCCGTACACGTATTACGTCCCTTGGCAATGAAATGTCAACAAGTATCATTCTGCGTGCCATAGAGTGCCCGTTTCATTTCTGACTTGTGCATATCTGTTGAAAGTACGTATACATATGAAAAACTTACGGTGGAACGCATTGTTGGCTTGTCATGGCTTGTACATGCAACTTCTGGGCTCACTTGAGAAGCGATTAACGTTGTGTCTTGATACAGGTTTGCTGCAATAATTATAACAATAGTCATATTAACAATCATAACAACAAGCCAGATAATATTGTACATATTCTATACGTATTACTATTATGAATAATAATCATATGTACTATCAGATCGCGTAAAAATCTAAGTTATCTCTGTGTTTCTCCTATTTTCCCGTACACGTATTACGTCCCTTGGCAATGAAATGTCAACAAGTATCATTTGCGTGCCATAGAGTGCCCGTTTCATTTCTGACTTGTGCATATCTGTTGAAAGTACGTATACATATGAAAAACTTACGGTGGAACGCATTGTTGGCTTGTCATGGCTTGTACATGCAACTTCTGGGCTCACTTGAGAAGCGATTAACGTTGTGTCTTGATACAGGTTTGCTGCAATAATTATAACAATAGTCATATTAACAATCATAACAACAAGCCAGATAATATTGTACATATTCTATACGTATTACTATTATGAATAATAATCATATGTACTATCAGATCGCGTAAAAATCTAAGTTATCTCTGTGTTTCTCCTATTTTCCCGTACACGTATTACGTCCCTTGGCAATGAAATGTCAACAAGTATCATTCTGCGTGCCATAGAGTGCACGTTTCATTTCTGATGTGTGCATATCTGTTGAAAGTGCGTATACATATGAAAAACTTACGGTGGAACGCATTGTTGGCTTGTCATGGCTTGTACATGCAACTTCTGGGCTCACTTGAGAGGCGATTAACGTTGTGTCTTGATACAGGTTTGCTGCAATAATTATAACAATAGTCATATTAACAATCATAACAACAAGCCAGATAATATTGTACATATTCTATACGTATTACTATTATGAATAATAATCATATGTACTATCAGATCGCGTAAAAATCTAAGTTATCTCTGTGTTTCTCCTATTTTCCCGTACACGTATTACGTCCCTTGGCAATGAAATGTCAACAAGTATCATTCTGCGTGCCATAGAGTGCCCGTTTCATTTCTGACTTGTGCATATCTGTTGAAAGTACGTATACATATGAAAAACTTACGGTGGAACGCATTGTTGGCTTGTCATGGCTTGTACATGCAACTTCTGGGCTCACTTGAGAAGCGATTAACGTTGTGTCTTGATACAGGTTTGCTGCAATAATTATAACAATAGTCATATTAACAATCATAACAACAAGCCAGATAATATTGTACATATTCTATACGTATTACTATTATGAATAATAATCATATGTACTATCAGATCGCGTAAAAATCTAAGTTATCTCTGTGTTTCTCCTATTTTCCCGTACACGTATTACGTCCCTTGGCAATGAAATGTCAACAAGTATCATTCTGCGTGCCATAGAGTGCCCGTTTCATTTCTGACTTGTGCATATCTGTTGAAAGTACGTATACATATGAAAAACTTACGGTGGAACGCATTGTTGGCTTGTCATGGCTTGTACATGCAACTTCTGGGCTCACTTGAGAAGCGATTAACGTTGTGTCTTGATACAGGTTTGCTGCAATAATTATAACAATAGTCATATTAACAATCATAACAACAAGCCAGATAATATTGTACATATTCTATACGTATTACTATTATGAATAATAATCATATGTACTATCAGATCGCGTAAAAATCTAAGTTATCTCTGTGTTTCTCCTATTTTCCCGTACACGTATTACGTCCCTTGGCAATGAAATGTCAACAAGTATCATTCTGCGTGCCATAGAGTGCCCGTTTCATTTCTGACTTGTGCATATCTGTTGAAAGTACGTATACATATGAAAAACTTACGGTGGAACGCATTGTTGGCTTGTCATGGCTTGTACATGCAACTTCTGGGCTCACTTGAGAAGCGATTAACGTTGTGTCTTGATACAGGTTTGCTGCAATAATTATAACAATAGTCATATTAACAATCATAACAACAAGCCAGATAATATTGTACATATTCTATACGTATTACTATTATGAATAATAATCATATGTACTATCAGATCGCGTAAAAATCTAAGTTATCTCTGTGTTTCTCCTATTTTCCCGTACACGTATTACGTCCCTTGGCAATGAAATGTCAACAAGTATCATCCTGCGTGCCATAGAGTGCACGTTTCATTTCTGATGTGTGCATATCTGTTGAAAGTGCGTATACATATGAAAAACTTACGGTGGAACGCATTGTTGGCTTGTCATGGCTTGTACATGCAACTTCTGGGCTCACTTGAGAAGCGATTAACGTTGTGTCTTGATACAGGTTTGCTGCAATAATTATAACAATAGTCATATTAACAATCATAACAACAAGCCAGATAATATTGTACATATTCTATACGTACTACTATTATGAATAATATTCATATGTACTATCAGATCGCGTACAAATCTAAGTTATCTCTGTGTTTCTCCTATTTTCCCGTACACGTATTACGTCCCTTGGCAATGAAATGTCAACAAGTATCATTCTGCGTGCCATAGAGTGCCCGTTTCATTTCTGACTTGTGCATATCTGTTGAAAGTACGTATACATATGAAAAACTTACGGTGGAACGCATTGTTGGCTTGTCATGGCTTGTACATGCAACTTCTGGGCTCACTTGAGAAGCGATTAACGTTGTGTCTTGATACAGGTTTGCTGCAATAATTATAACAATAGTCATATTAACAATCATAACAACAAGCCAGATAATATTGTACATATTCTATACGTATTACTATTATGAATAATAATCATATGTACTATCAGATCGCGTAAAAATCTAAGTTATCTCTGTGTTTCTCCTATTTTCCCGTACACGTATTACGTCCCTTGGCAATGAAATGTCAACAAGTATCATTCTGCGTGCCATAGAGTGCCCGTTTCATTTCTGACTTGTGCATATCTGTTGAAAGTACGTATACATATGAAAAACTTACGGTGGAACGCATTGTTGGCTTGTCATGGCTTGTACATGCAACTTCTGGGCTCACTTGAGAAGCGATTAACGTTGTGTCTTGATACAGGTTTGCTGCAATAATTATAACAATAGTCATATTAACAATCATAACAACAAGCCAGATAATATTGTACATATTCTATACGTATTACTATTATGAATAATAATCATATGTACTATCAGATCGCGTAAAAATCTAAGTTATCTCTGTGTTTCTCCTATTTTCCCGTACACGTATTACGTCCCTTGGCAATGAAATGTCAACAAGTATCATTTTGCGTGCCATAGAGTGCCCGTTTCATTTCTGACTTGTGCATATCTGTTGAAAGTACGTATACATATGAAAAACTTACGGTGGAACGCATTGTTGGCTTGTCATGGCTTGTACATGCAACTTCTGGGCTCACTTGAGAAGCGATTAACGTTGTGTCTTGATACAGGTTTGCTGCAATAATTATAACAATAGTCATATTAACAATCATAACAACAAGCCAGATAATATTGTACATATTCTATACGTATTACTATTATGAATAATAATCATATGTACTATCAGATCGCGTAAAAATCTAAGTTATCTCTGTGTTTCTCCTATTTTCCCGTACACGTATTACGTCCCTTGGCAATGAAATGTCAACAAGTATCATTCTGCGTGCCATAGAGTGCACGTTTCATTTCTGATGTGTGCATATCTGTTGAAAGTGCGTATACATATGAAAAACTTACGGTGGAACGCATTGTTGGCTTGTCATGGCTTGTACATGCAACTTCTGGGCTCACTTGAGAGGCGATTAACGTTGTGTCTTGATACAGGTTTGCTGCAATAATTATAACAATAGTCATATTAACAATCATAACAACAAGCCAGATAATATTGTACATATTCTATACGTATTACTATTATGAATAATAATCATATGTACTATCAGATCGCGTAAAAATCTAAGTTATCTCTGTGTTTCTCCTATTTTCCCGTACACGTATTACGTCCCTTGGCAATGAAATGTCAACAAGTATCATTCTGCGTGCCATAGAGTGCCCGTTTCATTTCTGACTTGTGCATATCTGTTGAAAGTACGTATACATATGAAAAACTTACGGTGGAACGCATTGTTGGCTTGTCATGGCTTGTACATGCAACTTCTGGGCTCACTTGAGAAGCGATTAACGTTGTGTCTTGATACAGGTTTGCTGCAATAATTATAACAATAGTCATATTAACAATCATAACAACAAGCCAGATAATATTGTACATATTCTATACGTATTACTATTATGAATAATAATCATATGTACTATCAGATCGCGTAAAAATCTAAGTTATCTCTGTGTTTCTCCTATTTTCCCGTACACGTATTACGTCCCTTGGCAATGAAATGTCAACAAGTATCATTCTGCGTGCCATAGAGTGCCCGTTTCATTTCTGACTTGTGCATATCTGTTGAAAGTACGTATACATATGAAAAACTTACGGTGGAACGCATTGTTGGCTTGTCATGGCTTGTACATGCAACTTCTGGGCTCACTTGAGAAGCGATTAACGTTGTGTCTTGATACAGGTTTGCTGCAATAATTATAACAATAGTCATATTAACAATCATAACAACAAGCCAGATAATATTGTACATATTCTATACGTATTACTATTATGAATAATAATCATATGTACTATCAGATCGCGTAAAAATCTAAGTTATCTCTGTGTTTCTCCTATTTTCCCGTACACGTATTACGTCCCTTGGCAATGAAATGTCAACAAGTATCATTCTGCGTGCCATAGAGTGCCCGTTTCATTTCTGACTTGTGCATATCTGTTGAAAGTACGTATACATATGAAAAACTTACGGTGGAACGCATTGTTGGCTTGTCATGGCTTGTACATGCAACTTCTGGGCTCACTTGAGAAGCGATTAACGTTGTGTCTTGATACAGGTTTGCTGCAATAATTATAACAATAGTCATATTAACAATCATAACAACAAGCCAGATAATATTGTACATATTCTATACGTATTACTATTATGAATAATAATCATATGTACTATCAGATCGCGTAAAAATCTAAGTTATCTCTGTGTTTCTCCTATTTTCCCGTACACGTATTACGTCCCTTGGCAATGAAATGTCAACAAGTATCATCCTGCGTGCCATAGAGTGCACGTTTCATTTCTGATGTGTGCATATCTGTTGAAAGTGCGTATACATATGAAAAACTTACGGTGGAACGCATTGTTGGCTTGTCATGGCTTGTACATGCAACTTCTGGGCTCACTTGAGAAGCGATTAACGTTGTGTCTTGATACAGGTTTGCTGCAATAATTATAACAATAGTCATATTAACAATCATAACAACAAGCCAGATAATATTGTACATATTCTATACGTACTACTATTATGAATAATATTCATATGTACTATCAGATCGCGTAAAAATCTAAGTTATCTCTGTGTTTCTCCTATTTTCCCGTACACGTATTACGTCCCTTGGCAATGAAATGTCAACAAGTATCATTCTGCGTGCCATAGAGTGCCCGTTTCATTTCTGACTTGTGCATATCTGTTGAAAGTACGTATACATATGAAAAACTTACGGTGGAACGCATTGTTGGCTTGTCATGGCTTGTACATGCAACTTCTGGGCTCACTTGAGAAGCGATTAACGTTGTGTCTTGATACAGGTTTGCTGCAATAATTATAACAATAGTCATATTAACAATCATAACAACAAGCCAGATAATATTGTACATATTCTATACGTATTACTATTATGAATAATAATCATATGTACTATCAGATCGCGTAAAAATCTAAGTTATCTCTGTGTTTCTCCTATTTTCCCGTACACGTATTACGTCCCTTGGCAATGAAATGTCAACAAGTATCATTCTGCGTGCCATAGAGTGCCCGTTTCATTTCTGACTTGTGCATATCTGTTGAAAGTACGTATACATATGAAAAACTTACGGTGGAACGCATTGTTGGCTTGTCATGGCTTGTACATGCAACTTCTGGGCTCACTTGAGAAGCGATTAACGTTGTGTCTTGATACAGGTTTGCTGCAATAATTATAACAATAGTCATATTAACAATCATAACAACAAGCCAGATAATATTGTACATATTCTATACGTATTACTATTATGAATAATAATCATATGTACTATCAGATCGCGTAAAAATCTAAGTTATCTCTGTGTTTCTCCTATTTTCCCGTACACGTATTACGTCCCTTGGCAATGAAATGTCAACAAGTATCATTTTGCGTGCCATAGAGTGCCCGTTTCATTTCTGACTTGTGCATATCTGTTGAAAGTACGTTTACATATGAAAAACTTACGGTGGAACGCATTGTTGGCTTGTCATGGCTTGTACATGCAACTTCTGGGCTCACTTGAGAAGCGATTAACGTTGTGTCTTGATACAGGTTTGCTGCAATAATTATAACAATAGTCATATTAACAATCATAACAACAAGCCAGATAATATTGTACATATTCTATACGTATTACTATTATGAATAATAATCATATGTAGCATCAGATCGCGTAAAAATCTAAGTTATCTCTGTGTTTCTCCTATTTTCCCGTACACGTATTACGTCCCTTGGCAATGAAATGTCAACAAGTATCATTCTGCGTGCCATAAAGTGCCCGTTTCATTTCTGACTTGTGCATATCTGTTGAAAGTACGTATACATATGAAAAACTTACGGTGGAACGCATTGTTGGCTTGTCATGGCTTGTACATGCAACTTCTGGGCTCACTTGAGAAGCGATTAACGTTGTGTCTTGATACAGGTTTGCTGCAATAATTATAACAATAGTCATATTAACAATCATAACAACAAGCCAGATAATATTGTACATATTCTATACGTATTACTATTATGAATAATAATCATATGTACTATCAGATCGCGTAAAAATCTAAGTTATCTCTGTGTTTCTCCTATTTTCCCGTACACGTATTACGTCCCTTGGCAATGAAATGTCAACAAGTATCATTCTGCGTGCCATAGAGTGCCCGTTTCATTTCTGACTTGTGCATATCTGTTGAAAGTACGTATACATATGAAAAACTTACGGTGGAACGCATTGTTGGCTTGTCATGGCTTGTACATGCAACTTCTGGGCTCACTTGAGAAGCGATTAACGTTGTGTCTTGATACAGGTTTGCTGCAATAATTATAACAATAGTCATATTAACAATCATAACAACAAGCCAGATAATATTGTACATATTCTATACGTATTACTATTATGAATAATAATCATATGTACTATCAGATCGCGTAAAAATCTAAGTTATCTCTGTGTTTCTCCTATTTTCCCGTACACGTATTACGTCCCTTGGCAATGAAATGTCAACAAGTATCATTCTGCGTGCCATAGAGTGCCCGTTTCATTTCTGACTTGTGCATATCTGTTGAAAGTACGTATACATATGAAAAACTTACGGTGGAACGCATTGTTGGCTTGTCATGGCTTGTACATGCAACTTCTGGGCTCACTTGAGAAGCGATTAACGTTGTGTCTTGATACATGTTTGCTGCAATAATTATAACAATAGTCATATTAACAATCATAACAACAAGCCAGATAATATTGTACATATTCTATACTTATTACTATTATGAATAATAATCATATGTACTATCAGATCGCGTAAAAATCTAAGTTATCTCTGTGTTTCTCCTATTTTCCCGTACACGTATTACGTCCCTTGGCAATGAAATGTCAACAAGTATCATTCTGCGTGCCATAGAGTGCCCGTTTCATTTCTGACTTGTGCATATCTGTTGAAAGTACGTATACATATGAAAAACTTACGGTGGAACGCATTGTTGGCTTGTCATGGCTTGTACATGCAACTTCTGGGCTCACTTGAGAAGCGATTAACGTTGTGTCTTGATACAGGTTTGCTGCAATAATTATAACAATAGTCATATTAACAATCATAACAACAAGCCAGATAATATTGTACATATTCTATACGTATTACTATTATGAATAATAATCATATGTACTATCAGATCGCGTAAAAATCTAAGTTATCTCTGTGTTTCTCCTATTTTCCCGTACACGTATTACGTCCCTTGGCAATGAAATGTCAACAAGTATCATTCTGCGTGCCATAGAGTGCCCGTTTCATTTCTGACTTGTGCATATCTGTTGAAAGTGCGTATACATATGAAAAACTTACGGTGGAACGCATTGTTGGCTTGTCATGGCTTGTACATGCAACTTCTGGGCTCACTTGAGAAGCGATTAACGTTGTGTCTTGATACAGGTTTGCTGCAATAATTATAACAATAGTCATATTAACAATCATAACAACAAGCCAGATAATATTGTACATATTCTATACGTATTACTATTATGAATAATAATCATATGTACTATCAGATCGCGTAAAAATCTAAGTTATCTCTGTGTTTCTCCTATTTTCCCGTACACGTATTACGTCCCTTGGCAATGAAATGTCAACAAGTATCATTCTGCGTGCCATAGAGTGCCCGTTTCATTTCTGACTTGTGCATATCTGTTGAAAGTACGTATACATATGAAAAACTTACGGTGGAACGCATTGTTGGCTTGTCATGGCTTGTACATGCAACTTCTGGGCTCACTTGAGAAGCGATTAACGTTGTGTCTTGATACAGGTTTGCTGCAATAATTATAACAATAGTCATATTAACAATCATAACAACAAGCCAGATAATATTGTACATATTCTATACGTATTACTATTATGAATAATAATCATATGTACTATCAGATCGCGTAAAAATCTAAGTTATCTCTGTGTTTCTCCTATTTTCCCGTACACGTATTACGTCCCTTGGCAATGAAATGTCAACAAGTATCATTCTGCGTGCCATAGAGTGCCCGTTTCATTTCTGACTTGTGCATATCTGTTGAAAGTACGTATACATATGAAAAACTTACGGTGGAACGCATTGTTGGCTTGTCATGGCTTGTACATGCAACTTCTGGGCTCACTTGAGAAGCGATTAACGTTGTGTCTTGATACAGGTTTGCTGCAATAATTATAACAATAGTCATATTAACAATCATAACAACAAGCCAGATAATATTGTACATATTCTATACGTATTACTATTATGAATAATAATCATATGTACTATCAGATCGCGTAAAAATCTAAGTTATCTCTGTGTTTCTCCTATTTTCCCGTACACGTATTACGTCCCTTGGCAATGAAATGTCAACAAGTATCATTCTGCGTGCCATAGAGTGCACGTTTCATTTCTGATGTGTGCATATCTGTTGAAAGTGCGTATACATATGAAAAACTTACGGTGGAACGCATTGTTGGCTTGTCATGGCTTGTACATGCAACTTCTGGGCTCACTTGAGAAGCGATTAACGTTGTGTCTTGATACAGGTTTGCTGCAATAATTATAACAATAGTCATATTAACAATCATAACAACAAGCCAGATAATATTGTACATATTCTATACGTATTACTATTATGAATAATAATCATATGTACTATCAGATCGCGTAAAAATCTAAGTTATCTCTGTGTTTCTCCTATTTTCCCGTACACGTATTACGTCCCTTGGCAATGAAATGTCAACAAGTATCATTCTGCGTGCCATAGAGTGCCCGTTTCATTTCTGACTTGTGCATATCTGTTGAAAGTACGTATACATATGAAAAACTTACGGTGGAACGCATTGTTGGCTTGTCATGGCTTGTACATGCAACTTCTGGGCTCACTTGAGAAGCGATTAACGTTGTGTCTTGATACAGGTTTGCTGCAATAATTATAACAATAGTCATATTAACAATCATAACAACAAGCCAGATAATATTGTACATATTCTATACGTATTACTATTATGAATAATAATCATATGTACTATCAGATCGCGTAAAAATCTAAGTTATCTCTGTGTTTCTCCTATTTTCCCGTACACGTATTACGTCCCTTGGCAATGAAATGTCAACAAGTATCATTCTGCGTGCCATAGAGTGCACGTTTCATTTCTGATGTGTGCATATCTGTTGAAAGTGCGTATACATATGAAAAACTTACGGTGGAACGCATTGTTGGCTTGTCATGGCTTGTACATGCAACTTCTGGGCTCACTTGAGAAGCGATTAACGTTGTGTCTTGATACAGGTTTGCTGCAATAATTATAACAATATTCATATTAACAATCATAACAACAAGCCAGATAATATTGTACATATTCTATACGTATTACTATTATGAATAATAATCATATGTACTATCAGATCGCGTAAAAATCTAAGTTATCTCTGTGTTTCTCCTATTTTCCCGTACACGTATTACGTCCCTTGGCAATGAAATGTCAACAAGTATCATTCTGCGTGCCATAGAGTGCCCGTTTCATTTCTGACTTGTGCATATCTGTTGAAAGTACGTATACATATGAAAAACTTACGGTGGAACGCATTGTTGGCTTGTCATGGCTTGTACATGCAACTTCTGGGCTCACTTGAGAAGCGATTAACGTTGTGTCTTGATACAGGTTTGCTGCAATAATTATAACAATAGTCATATTAACAATCATAACAACAAGCCAGATAATATTGTACATATTCTATACGTATTACTATTATGAATAATAATCATATGTACTATCAGATCGCGTAAAAATCTAAGTTATCTCTGTGTTTCTCCTATTTTCCCGTACACGTATTACGTCCCTTGGCAATGAAATGTCAACAAGTATCATTCTGCGTGCCATAGAGTGCCCGTTTCATTTCTGACTTGTGCATATCTGTTGAAAGTACGTATACATATGAAAAACTTACGGTGGAACGCATTGTTGGCTTGTCATGGCTTGTACATGCAACTTCTGGGCTCACTTGAGAAGCGATTAACGTTGTGTCTTGATACAGGTTTGCTGCAATAATTATAACAATAGTCATATTAACAATCATAACAACAAGCCAGATAATATTGTACATATTCTATACGTATTACTGTTATGAATAATAATCATATGTACTATCAGATCGCGTAAAAATCTAAGTTATCTCTGTGTTTCTCCTATTTTCCCGTACACGTATTACGTCCCTTGGCAATGAAATGTCAACAAGTATCATTCTGCGTGCCATAGAGTGCCCGTTTCATTTCTGACTTGTGCATATCTGTTGAAAGTACGTATACATATGAAAAACTTACGGTGGAACGCATTGTTGGCTTGTCATGGCTTGTACATGCAACTTCTGGGCTCACTTGAGAAGCGATTAACGTTGTGTCTTGATACAGGTTTGCTGCAATAATTATAACAATAGTCATATTAACAATCATAACAACAAGCCATATAATATTGTACATATTCTATACGTATTACTATTATGAATAATAATCATATGTACTATCAGATCGCGTAAAAATCTAAGTTATCTCTGTGTTTCTCCTATTTTCCCGTACACGTATTACGTCCCTTGGCAATGAAATGTCAACAAGTATCATTCTGCGTGCCATAGAGTGCCCGTTTCATTTCTGACTTGTGCATATCTGTTGAAAGTACGTATACATATGAAAAACTTACGGTGGAACGCATTGTTGGCTTGTCATGGCTTGTACATGCAACTTCTGGGCTCACTTGAGAAGCGATTAACGTTGTGTCTTGATACAGGTTTGCTGCAATAATTATAACAATAGTCATATTAACAATCATAACAACAAGCCAGATAATATTGTACATATTCTATACGTATTACTATTATGAATAATAATCATATGTACTATCAGATCGCGTAAAAATCTAAGTTATCTCTGTGTTTCTCCTATTTTCCCGTACACGTATTACGTCCCTTGGCAATGAAATGTCAACAAGTATCATTCTGCGTGCCATAGAGTGCCCGTTTCATTTCTGACTTGTGCATATCTGTTGAAAGTACGTATACATATGAAAAACTTACGGTGGAACGCATTGTTGGCTTGTCATGGCTTGTACATGCAACTTCTGGGCTCACTTGAGAAGCGATTAACGTTGTGTCTTGATACAGGTTTGCTGCAATAATTATAACAATAGTCATATTAACAATCATAACAACAAGCCAGATAATATTGTACATATTCTATACGTATTACTATTATGAATAATAATCATATGTACTATCAGATCGCGTAAAAATCTAAGTTATCTCTGTGTTTCTCCTATTTTCCCGTACACGTATTACGTCCCTTGGCAATGAAATGTCAACAAGTATCATTCTGCGTGCCATAGAGTGCCCGTTTCATTTCTGACTTGTGCATATCTGTTGAAAGTACGTATACATATGAAAAACTTACGGTGGAACGCATTGTTGGCTTGTCATGGCTTGTACATGCAACTTCTGGGCTCACTTGAGAAGCGATTAACGTTGTGTCTTGATACAGGTTTGCTGCAATAATTATAACAATAGTCATATTAACAATCATAACAACAAACCAGATAATATTGTACATATTCTATACGTATTACTATTATGAATAATAATCATATGTACTATCAGATCGCGTAAAAATCTAAGTTATCTCTGTGTTTCTCCTATTTTCCCGTACACGTATTACGTCCCTTGGCAATGAAATGTCAACAAGTATCATTCTGCGTGCCATAGAGTGCCCGTTTCATTTCTGACTTGTGCATATCTGTTGAAAGTACGTATACATATGAAAAACTTACGGTGGAACGCATTGTTGGCTTGTCATGGCTTGTACATGCAACTTCTGGGCTCACTTGAGAAGCGATTAACGTTGTGTCTTGATACAGGTTTGCTGCAATAATTATAACAATAGTCATATTAACAATCATTAACAGTTACAAGCCAGATAATATTGTACATATTCTATACGTATTACTATTATGAATAATAATCATATGTACTATCAGATCGCGTAAAAATCTAAGTTATCTCTGTGTTTCTCCTATTTTCCCGTACACGTATTACGTCCCTTGGCAATGAAATGTCAACAAGTATCATTCTGCGTGCCATAGAGTGCCCGTTTCATTTCTGACTTGTGCATATCTGTTGAAAGTACGTATACATATGAAAAACTTACGGTGGAACGCATTGTTGGCTTGTCATGGCTTGTACATGCAACTTCTGGGCTCACTTGAGAAGCGATTAACGTTGTGTCTTGATACAGGTTTGCTGCAATAATTATAACAATAGTCATATTAACAATCATAACAACAAGCCAGATAATATTGTACATATTCTATACGTATTACTATTATGAATAATAATCATATGTACTATCAGATCGCGTAAAAATCTAAGTTATCTCTGTGTTTCTCCTATTTTCCCGTACACGTATTACGTCCCTTGGCAATGAAATGTCAACAAGTATCATTCTGCGTGCCATAGAGTGCACGTTTCATTTCTGATGTGTGCATATCTGTTGAAAGTGCGTATACATATGAAAAACTTACGGTGGAACGCATTGTTGGCTTGTCATGGCTTGTACATGCAACTTCTGGGCTCACTTGAGAAGCGATTAACGTTGTGTCTTGATACAGGTTTGCTGCAATAATTATAACAATAGTCATATTAACAATCATAACAACAAGCCAGATAATATTGTACATATTCTATACGTATTACTATTATAGTAATCATATGTACTATCAGATCGCGTAAAAATCTAAGTTATCTCTGTGTTTCTCCTATTTTCCCGTACACGTATTACGTCCCTTGGCAATGAAATGTCAACAAGTATCATTCTGCGTGCCATAGAGTGCACATTTCATTTCTGATGTGTGCATATCTGTTGAAAGTGCGTATACATATGAAAAACTTACGGTGGAACGCATTGTTGGCTTGTCATGGCTTGTACATGCAACTTCTGGGCTCACTTGAGAAGCGATTAACGTTGTGTCTTGATACAGGTTTGCTGCAATAATTATAACAATAGTCATATTAACAATCATAACAACAAGCCAGATAATATTGTACATATTCTATACGTATTACTATTATGAATAATAATCATATGTACTATCAGATCGCGTAAAAATCTAAGTTATCTCTGTGTTTCTCCTATTTTCCCGTACACGTATTACGTCCCTTGGCAATGAAATGTCAACAAGTATCATTCTGCGTGCCATAGAGTGCCCGTTTCATTTCTGACTTGTGCATATCTGTTGAAAGTACGTATACATATGAAAAACTTACGGTGGAACGCATTGTTGGCTTGTCATGGCTTGTACATGCAACTTCTGGGCTCACTTGAGAAGCGATTAACGTTGTGTCTTGATACAGGTTTGCTGCAATAATTATAACAATAGTCATATTAACAATCATAACAACAAGCCAGATAATATTGTACATATTCTATACGTATTACTATTATGAATAATAATCATATGTACTATCAGATCGCGTAAAAATCTAAGTTATCTCTGTGTTTCTCCTATTTTCCCGTACACGTATTACGTCCCTTGGCAATGAAATGTCAACAAGTATCATTCTGCGTGCCATAGAGTGCCCGTTTCATTTCTGACTTGTGCATATCTGTTGAAAGTACGTATACATATGAAAAACTTACGGTGGAACGCATTGTTGGCTTGTCATGGCTTGTACATGCAACTTCTGGGCTCACTTGAGAAGCGATTAACGTTGTGTCTTGATACAGGTTTGCTGCAATAATTATAACAATAGTCATATTAACAATCATAACAACAAGCCAGATAATATTGTACATATTCTATACGTATTACTATTATGAATAATAATCATATGTACTATCAGATCGCGTAAAAATCTAAGTTATCTCTGTGTTTCTCCTATTTTCCCGTACACGTATTACGTCCCTTGGCAATGAAATGTCAACAAGTATCATTCTGCGTGCCATAGAGTGCCCGTTTCATTTCTGACTTGTGCATATCTGTTGAAAGTACGTATACATATGAAAAACTTACGGTGGAACGCATTGTTGGCTTGTCATGGCTTGTACATGCAACTTCTGGGCTCACTTGAGAAGCGATTAACGTTGTGTCTTGATACAGGTTTGCTGCAATAATTATAACAATAGTCATATTAACAATCATAACAACAAGCCAGATAATATTGTACATATTCTATACGTATTACTATTATGAATAATAATCATATGTACTATCAGATCGCGTAAAAATCTAAGTTATCTCTGTGTTTCTCCTATTTTCCCGTACACGTATTACGTCCCTTGGCAATGAAATGTCAACAAGTATCATTCTGCGTGCCATAGAGTGCCCGTTTCATTTCTGACTTGTGCATATCTGTTGAAAGTACGTATACATATGAAAAACTTACGGTGGAACGCATTGTTGGCTTGTCATGGCTTGTACATGCAACTTCTGGGCTCACTTGAGAAGCGATTAACGTTGTGTCTTGATACAGGTTTGCTGCAATAATTATAACAATAGTCATATTAACAATCATAACAATAAGCCAGATAATATTGTACATATTCTATACGTATTACTATTATGAATAATAATCATATGTACTATCAGATCGCGTAAAAATCTAAGTTATCTCTGTGTTTCTCCTATTTTCCCGTACACGTATTACGTCCCTTGGCAATGAAATGTCAACAAGTATCATTCTGCGTGCCATAGAGTGCCCGTTTCATTTCTGACTTGTGCATATCTGTTGAAAGTACGTATACATATGAAACACTTACGGTGGAACGCATTGTTGGCTTGTCATGGCTTGTACATGCAACTTCTGGGCTCACTTGAGAAGCGATTAACGTTGTGTCTTGATACAGGTTTGCTGCAATAATTATAACAATAGTCATATTAACAATCATAACAACAAGCCAGATAATATTGTACATATTCTATACGTATTACTATTATGAATAATAATCATATGTACTATCAGATCGCGTAAAAATCTAAGTTTTCTCTGTGTTTCTCCTATTTTCCCGTACACGTATTACGTCCCTTGGCAATGAAATGGCAACAAGTATCATTCTGCGTGCCATAGAGTGCCCGTTTCATTTCTGACTTGTGCATATCTGTTGAAAGTACGTATACATATGAAAAACTTACGGTGGAACGCATTGTTGGCTTGTCATGGCTTGTACATGCAACTTCTGGGCTCACTTGAGAAGCGATTAACGTTGTGTCTTGATACAGGTTTGCTGCAATAATTATAACAATAGTCATATTAACAATCATAACAACAAGCCAGATAATATTGTACATATTCTATACGTATTACTATTATGAATAATAATCATATGTACTATCAGATCGCGTAAAAATCTAAGTTATCTCTGTGTTTCTCCTATTTTCCCGTACACGTATTACGTCCCTTGGCAATGAAATGTCAACAAGTATCATTCTGCGTGCCATAGAGTGCCCGTTTCATTTCTGACTTGTGCATATCTGTTGAAAGTACGTATACATATGAAACACTTACGGTGGAACGCATTGTTGGCTTGTCATGGCTTGTACATGCAACTTCTGGGCTCACTTGAGAAGCGATTAACGTTGTGTCTTGATACAGGTTTGTTGCAATAATTATAACAATAGTCATATTAACAATCATAACAATAAGCCAGATAATATTGTACATATTCTATACGTATTACTATTATGAATAATAATCATATGTACTATCAGATCGCGTAAAAATCTAAGTTATCTCTGTTCTCCTATTTTCCCGTACACGTATTACGTCCCTTGGCAATGAAATGTCAACAAGTATCATTCTGCGTGCCATAGAGTGCACGTTTCATTTCTGATGTGTGCATATCTGTTGAAAGTGCGTATACATATGAAAAACTTACGGTGGAACGCATTGTTGGCTTGTCATGGCTTGTACATGCAACTTCTGGGCTCACTTGAGAAGCGATTAACGTTGTGTCTTGATACAGGTTTGCTGCAATAATTATAACAATAGTCATATTAACAATCATAACAACAAGCCAGATAATATTGTACATATTCTATACGTATTACTATTATGAATAATAATCATATGTACTATCAGATCGCGTAAAAATCTAAGTTATCTCTGTGTTTCTCCTATTTTCCCGTACACGTATTACGTCCCTTGGCAATGAAATGTCAACAAGTATCATTCTGCGTGCCATAGAGTGCCCGTTTCATTTCTGACTTGTGCATATCTGTTGAAAGTACGTATACATATGAAAAACTTACGGTGGAACGCATTGTTGGCTTGTCATGGCTTGTACATGCAACTTCTGGGCTCACTTGAGAAGCGATTAACGTTGTGTCTTGATACAGGTTTGCTGCAATAATTATAACAATAGTCATATTAACAATCATAACAACAAGCCAGATAATATTGTACATATTCTATACGTATTACTATTATGAATAATAATCATATGTACTATCAGATCGCGTAAAAATCTAAGTTATCTCTGTGTTTCTCCTATTTTCCCGTACACGTATTACGTCCCTTGGCAATGAAATGTCAACAAGTATCATTCTGCGTGCCATAGAGTGCCCGTTTCATTTCTGACTTGTGCATATCTGTTGAAAGTACGTATACATATGAAAAACTTACGGTGGAACGCATTGTTGGCTTGTCATGGCTTGTACATGCAACTTCTGGGCTCACTTGAGAAGCGATTAACGTTGTGTCTTGATACAGGTTTGCTGCAATAATCATAACAATAGTCATATTAACAATCATAACAACAAGCCAGATAATATTGTACATATTCTATACGTATTACTATTATGAATAATAATCATATGTACAATCAGATCGCGTAAAAATCTAAGTTATCTCTGTGTTTCTCCTATTTTCCCGTACACGTATTACGTCCCTTGGCAATGAAATGTCAACAAGTATCATTCTACGTGCCATAGAGTGCCCGTTTCATTTCTGACTTGTGCATATCTGTTGAAAGTACGTATACATATGAAAAACTTACGGTGGAACGCATTGTTGGCTTGTCATGGCTTGTACATGCAACTTCTGGGCTCACTTGAGAAGCGATTAACGTTGTGTCTTGATACAGGTTTGCTGCAATAATTATAACAATAGTCATATTAACAATCATAACAACAAGCCAGATAATATTGTACATATTCTATACGTATTACTATTATGAATAATAATCATATGTACTATCAGATCGCGTAAAAATCTAAGTTATCTCTGTGTTTCTCCTATTTTCCCGTACACGTATTACGTCCCTTGGCAATGAAATGTCAACAAGTATCATTCTGCGTGCCATAGAGTGCCCGTTTCATTTCTGACTTGTGCATATCTGTTGAAAGTACGTATACATATGAAAAACTTACGGTGGAACGCATTGTTGGCTTGTCATGGCTTGTACATGCAACTTCTGGGCTCACTTGAGAAGCGATTAACGTTGTGTCTTGATACAGGTTTGCTGCAATAATTATAACAATAGTCATATTAACAATCATAACAACAAGCCAGATAATATTGTACATATTCTATACGTATTACTATTATGAATAATAATCATATGTACTATCAGATCGCGTAAAAATCTAAGTTATCTCTGTGTTTCTCCTATTTTCCCGTACACGTATTACGTCCCTTGGCAATGAAATGTCAACAAGTATCATTCTGCGTGCCATAGAGTGCACGTTTCATTTCTGATGTGTGCATATCTGTTGAAAGTGCGTATACATATGAAAAACTTACGGTGGAACGCATTGTTGGCTTGTCATGGCTTGTACATGCAACTTCTGGGCTCACTTGAGAAGCGATTAACGTTGTGTCTTGATACAGGTTTGCAGCAATAATTATAACAATAGTCATATTAACAATCATAACAATAAGCCAGATAATATTGTACATATTCTATACGTATTACTATTATGAATAATAATCATATGTACTATCAGATCGCGTAAAAATCTAAGTTATCTCTGTGTTTCTCCTATTTTCCCGTACACGTATTACGTCCCTTGGCAATGAAATGTCAACAAGTATCATTATGCGTGCCATAGAGTGCCCGTTTCATTTCTGATGTGTGCATATCTGTTGAAAGTACGTATACATATGAAAAACTTACGGTGGAACGCATTGTTGGCTTGTCATGGCTTGTACATGCAACTTCTGGGCTCACTTGAGAAGCGATTAACGTTGTGTCTTGATACAGGTTTGCTGCAATAATTATAACAATAGTCATATTAACAATCATAACAACAAGCCAGATAATATTGTACATATTCTATACGTATTACTATTATGAATAATAATCATATGTACTATCAGATCGCGTGAAAATCTAAGTTATCTCTGTGTTTCTCCTATTTTCCCGTACACGTATTACGTCCCTTGGCAATGAAATGTCAACAAGTATCATTCTGCGTGCCATAGAGTGCACGTTTCATTTCTGATGTGTGCATATCTGTTGAAAGTGCGTATACATATGAAAAACTTACGGTGGAACGCATTGTTGGCTTGTCATGGCTTGTACATGCAACTTCTGGGCTCACTTGAGAAGCGATTAACGTTGTGTCTTGATACAGGTTTGCTGCAATAATTATAACAATAGTCATATTAACAACCATAACAACAAGCCAGATAATATTGTACATATTCTATACGTATTACTATTATGAATAATAATCATATGTACTATCAGATCGCGTAAAAATCTAAGTTATCTCTGTGTTTCTCCTATTTTCCCGTACACGTATTACGTCCCTTGGCAATGAAATGTCAACAAGTATCATTCTGCGTGCCATAGAGTGCCCGTTTCATTTCTGACTTGTGCATATCTGTTGAAAGTACGTATACATATGAAAAACTTACGGTGGAACGCATTGTTGGCTTGTCATGGCTTGTACATGCAACTTCTGGGCTCACTTGAGAAGCGATTAACGTTGTGTCTTGATACAGGTTTGCTGCAATAATTATAACAATAGTCATATTAACAATCATAACAACAAGCCAGATAATATTGTACATATTCTATACGTATTACTATTATGAATAATAATCATATGTACTATCAGATCGCGTAAAAATCTAAGTTATCTCTGTGTTTCTCCTATTTTCCCGTACACGTATTACGTCCCTTGGCAATGAAATGTCAACAAGTATCATTCTGCGTGCCATAGAGTGCCCGTTTCATTTCTGACTTGTGCATATCTGTTGAAAGTACGTATACATATGAAAAACTTACGGTGGAACGCATTGTTGGCTTGTCATGGCTTGTACATGCAACTTCTGGGCTCACTTGAGAAGCGATTAACGTTGTGTCTTGATACAGGTTTGCTGCAATAATTATAACAATAGTGATATTAACAATCATAACAATAAGCCAGATAATATTGTACATATTCTATACGTATTACTATTATGAATAATAATCATATGTACTATCAGATCGCGTAAAAATCTAAGTTATCTCTGTGTTTCTCCTATTTTCCCGTACACGTATTACGTCCCTTGGCAATGAAATGTCAACAAGTATCATTATGCGTGCCATAGAGTGCCCGTTTCATTTCTGATGTGTGCATATCTGTTGAAAGTACGTATACATATGAAAAACTTACGGTGGAACGCATTGTTGGCTTGTCATGGCTTGTACATGCAACTTCTGGGCTCACTTGAGAAGCGATTAACGTTGTGTCTTGATACAGGTTTGCTGCAATAATTATAACAATAGTCATATTAACAATCATAACAACAAGCCAGATAATATTGTACATATTCTATACGTATTACTATTATGAATAATAATCATATGTACTATCAGATCGCGTGAAAATCTAAGTTATCTCTGTGTTTCTCCTATTTTCCCGTACACGTATTACGTCCCTTGGCAATGAAATGTCAACAAGTATCATTCTGCGTGCCATAGAGTGCCCGTTTCATTTCTGACTTGTGCATATCTGTTGAAAGTACGTATACATATGAAAAACTTACGGTGGAACGCATTGTTGGCTTGTCATGGCTTGTACATGCAACTTCTGGGCTCACTTGAGAAGCGATTAACGTTGTGTCTTGATACAGGTTTGCTGCAATAATTATAACAATAGTCATATTAACAATCATAACAACAAGCCAGATAATATTGTACATATTCTATACGTATTACTATTATGAATAATAATCATATGTACTATCAGATCGCGTAAAAATCTAAGTTATCTCTGTATTTCTCCTATTTTCCAGTACACGTATTACGTCCCTTGGCAATGAAATGTCAACAAGTATCATTCTGCGTGCCATAGAGTGCCCGTTTCATTTCTGACTTGTGCATATCTGTTGAAAGTACGTATACATATGAAAAACTTACGGTGGAACGCATTGTTGGCTTGTCATGGCTTGTACATGCAACTTCTGGGCTCACTTGAGAAGCGATTAACGTTGTGTCTTGATACAGGTTTGCTGCAATAATTATAACAATAGTCATATTAACAATCATAACAATAAGCCAGATAATATTGTACATATTCTATACGTATTACTATTATGAATAATAATCATATGTACTATCAGATCGCGTAAAAATCTAAGTTATCTCTGTGTTTCTCCTATTTTCCAGTACACGTATTACGTCCCTTGGCAATGAAATGTCAACAAGTATCATTCTGCGTGCCATAGAGTGCACGTTTCATTTCTGATGTGTGCATATCTGTTGAAAGTGCGTATACATATGAAAAACTTACGGTGGAA